>OY744520.1:492500-630000 GCA_963556195.1 Sepiola atlantica
TCGCCATATCCACTCGGCCACTGGAAAATTTCACGTAATTAAAAGAAAATTAAGATTTATATGTACCTAGAAGCGGGCGCAGATAGAAAACTAGCCGAGAGTATTCCATGAACGTATTCGGAACTTCGCATTAGAGATTTTGACAGTCTATTTTTAACATCCCCAAGAGTGCTTAAAGGGGCTTATTATTATATTCATGAATACATATTAAATTATTAATAGCTACAGACACTAGCGTTTCAAGCTTATTGCTCTCATCAGTGCAGGAAAGTAGCAATTTCAGACGGTCGAGAGGCGCGAACCCACTTCACAGAGTTAGCAAGTAGTCGCCATATCCACTCAGCAACCGGAGACTGTCACGTAATTTAGGACAATTAAGATCTATATCTACCTAGAAGCGAGCAGAGATAGAAGACTAGTCGAGAGTGTTGACAGAGGATGTTTTCACGGAAAATTAGAAAACTACGAAAATTAAATGCTGAAATGATAAAAACATGTTTTTTAAAAACGTTTAGTTATAATGAATGCTGCTAATTTAGGAGAAACTACGCTTTAAATATGAGGTTTAAAAACATAATTAGTTAAGTTTTAAAAAAATTGTCGATTGTTGTGGAGGCGACGAAGGAGTATTTGAAATAAATAATTTGTCGAAAGAAATTATTCCCCTTGCAGGAAGGGGGCGCCCATGTTTTCTTTAAATTAATAAACATGGTTTCGATTTTTTGTAATTTTTATTTTTATTTATTATCGCTTTAATTTATTACCATCGACAAAAATATTCCATATATATAAGCAAATACCACAATCAAATTATAATCGAATAATATCAAACAAATATTTATTTTGAACTGTTTAAAAATATAATTATGCAAATTAGATAACAAAATATTGTATTTACAACTTTTATTGACTATAAAAAGAGTATTTAAAAAGAACATAGTATATTAATTATTTAAATTAGAGTAACATGTTTTAATTATAATATAGTAGTGATAAATAAGAAAATATTTCGTAGTTATTCATTAAGTTATATCTGGTCTTCTATATGATTTTGAAGTGCACCCGGACCCGGTGGAGAGGTCAATCTTTGGGAGTGTTGAGTTACCACTGCATTATTACAAGATCCACGCTGACCCGGGATCATAATTCCTGTTAGGATCCGATTTATGGGTTAAATAGAATTTGTCCGGTGAACGACACTAAACTGCCCCGGACATTTGTGAGCAAGGTGTTCGCTTGTACTCCAACCCATCACCCCCAAATTCATATTTTCTACTCTTTTTCCGCCTATCCTATGAACTACTCTTGCTCTTCCTCAACTATCCTAGGTATGAGACAAAACTTTATCCACTGGCAAAGAGCCACTTTGAAAAATTTTAGGAGTATTAAGTCACTCCATGGTTACCTTTACGACCAGGTACACTCTTAGCTGGAGTACTACTACCTGTCATGTCTACCGTTTACTGACTATTTGGTAACAAAATATGCGCCTTCAAAACAAATTAATCTACAAAAACATCGTATACAAATTATATCTACGATTCCCTCGCCTTTTGGCTGGGGAGCAAAGTGTAGTATCTGTTCTGATACTACACTTCATATGTTCTGTCCTCGATCAGTGAAGAACCTCCTCCCCCATGATACTTGGTGCGGCATGCACTATGGGCGGGTTTAGCCGGCTTCCTCCGAAGGAGAGAATTTCCAGAGAATATTACATTCACAAGCTGTCTCCAGTCGCAGATATATCCCAGTCAGGGAAGATGACGACGTTAGTGTTTGTAGTTTTATTTTGCAAGGTGTTGCTGTTCCTCACATACATACAGTGTCTACTATTCCGAAATTGTCACCTATCCGCCACTGAACAGGATCAAGGTCGCTTGACTTCGGTGATCTAACAAGAACCGGTGTGTCAACGTGATTATGCCGTATATCGAACAGATACTTCTAGACTCAATCAATTTTTATTTTTGTTCGCAATTCAAAGTGCCCCTTTTTGTTAAGGGGGAACTGTAAAAAAGTAAATAGGCAACCAATGACTTTAGCCATGTCGTAAAACTTAATAACTCACTTAGAAACTTCAGATATGTCAAAAATGCTTAGATTTAGTTTTGTTTGCTTATTTAAAGATGACACGCAATACATATTGTAATTGATTCATTGAACAAGCAGTTATGCCACCCATAGTTTTTGATGGATCAGGCGTGCATACGGTATTAGCATGAAATAAATTGCAATCGGTCTGATTGGGTTTAAGCTCGGCTTAATCTAACACATCGCCTGGGTCGGCATCCATTACACTAGACGCGCTCATTTCAAATACTTTCGGCGTCAGTTTAAAAATACAATTTAAATATAACAAACTGATGCCTACAGAGACAGCAGATGATTCAAAATAATCTCCATATAAACATGTCTCTGTTTGCAAAATAAAACAAAAATGTACATTCTTGAGATTTTATTAAAAACGTTCTTAAACTATGTCTGTGCTTGCCTTTATAACTCAGATTGATCATTTTCACAGCCACTTAGATCATAAATTTAAAAACAGACACATGTATGAACTTAAACAAAAAAACACATAACTATGTTTTCTGAGGGCAATCAACGTTATGCTATATAGTAGGATTGGTTTTTTTAAATCAACTTTGTGCAAGTGCATGTAGTGTGGCCCCTAAATGATGTAAAAAAAACACAACAAATATTTTGTCCCTATACAGAGTTATCCTTTTTGGAGAGCTAGATTTTCATGAGATAAAAAATTTGAACTCGTTATTTACAGCTGCACAGAACAATGTAATTAGAACAAATTATATCAAAGCTTTACTAGATAAAACGAAGGAGAACAGTAAATACAGACTCTGTGGACAGAGATACAAAACGATCAATCACATAAGTAGATGCTACAAATAAGCCCCTTTCCTTCTCATATTCTTTCCTTGTCTTTCTTTACATAGCCGTCAGTGATTAAATCGGTTTATGCAGTTCAATAAGTTCCCATATATTAAAAATTAAAACAAACATACGCGAAAATACGCCAATTAAGAATAAACATGGGAATGCATTGATATATATATTAGATTGATGGAAACAAACAGTTATATTGGTATGGTTTTGACGTCCTAAATTACAGTTACCACTAAGGATATACGTATTTATTTTGTACATTAAACACAAAGCCTTATCCGAAGCACACACAGCTCGACTTTTTAAACACTTTTCTGGTTGCTGTTTTATATTAACATCGTGCGGTCGGCATAAGGAGGAAATAATTCAATAGTTAAACGTTGAGGGCATGGAATTTTTTCAGACTCTACAGTTCCAGGCAAGGCCGGGGCACGCGTCTGCTAGTAGTTCAATAATATAATATTATTTTTGCTATAGAAACAGATGTTCAAAAAATAAGTTGGAAATTTTCTAAATTTGTCACGTGATGTCACGTGATGTCAAAATTCGTTTTATCTGATATGCAAGCTAATAATTGCAAATACTCCTGCGACATATTTGATTTTATCAAAAACCAAATTACCTTTTTGTTACTAAATTCTCTATAGACACAATAATTCATTTCGCATCTTTCAAATTTTAACAGACATTCGTAAGTATTTATTTAAACTGTCGAATCCTCGTGTATTACAATATTGAAGTATTTGAAAGTTATTTACATCAAAACAGGTTACGCCTTTAAACTGTTCGCTCGTAAGTCATTTCTCTTTTGAATAAAAACGTTCTTTAACAGTACAAATCAAGTAGTATGGTTCCTTTATGCTTTCTAAACAAAACAAAAATATATTAAATGAATAAAAACAAAATAGTTTCTTCGATAACACAGATTCAAATGTTCTTACCTTATAAAAAACACTTCATGTTCCCGTCGTAAAACACGATTATCTATATATCTATAAATGCGTGTGATGTATACCCCCTTTCTGTGTATCTATCTGTCTGTCAGTCTCTCTGTCTCTCTCTCTATCTATCTATATATATGTATATATATATATGTGTGTGTGAGTGTGTGTGAATGTTTCTTGTGACTTATATTTTTTATTACTATTACAAGATTATTTATTGCAATTGCAAATGAAATAGAGTAAAATAATAAAACTTGCTTTTTATAACGTAAATTTAAAAATTTATCATTTTCTCCGAAGTATGGAAGATTCGAAAATGAGTTTCAGCTCCTGAACTGCCGATTCAATAGTAATTCCTGTCTTTATTTGACATTTACTAAAAAGGTATTATGATGGAGTTATGATCTTAAAACAAAATATAAAAACACATAAATACATTTTTTATCTGATAAAACAAACAAAAATTGGTTAACGAAATTAACCATTTTCTTCGTAAAATAATGAACAGTGTCATCTATATATTAATAACATTGGGTGCCCACTATTCGTCCATACCTTACGTACATATTTTTTCTTCTATTGACCGAATATTTATTGAAATCACAAATGCAATTGCGTAAAATAAAGTACCATTTTTCAAACCATACTAAAAAAGTTTAATTATGAAATTACATCAACCAGCAAAACTACTTAAAGTTTTGTTATTAGTTGAATAAGAGCCCTGGATTACTTTGTGACCTTTCAAAAAGAACTTTAACACACTTCGGCTCCTTAACACCAACCCAATGCAATGTAACTCATTATGTCGAGTGAAGGAATTGCTAACGAAATCCTCGTGATAAAAATGTTAATCTCATAAATGACAATTTTAAAAGATCCTCTCACACGTACAGAGCGAACCTATCTTCAATTTCCACTGGAAGGGGGGGGCACCCCTTCTACTAAGTAGTTACTTAAGTTTTTTTGCGTAACTCTCTTGTCTGTCATATCCCCCTTATTTCCTATTTTTTCTGGGAGATAAACACTATCCTTGTAATAAGATCACAGGTAAAATAAGCCTGGGCCTGGTGTGACCACATACACTACATCATGAAAAATGTTTGAAATCTAAAATGAAAGCCGTGGAACTCAGAAGAAAGATCTGCCTCTCTCAAATGGAATAGAGATAGTCGTGAAAGATCAAGGAGGATGGGAAGATCGAGCATGGAGACACAAACCAAACCTTCACTTGAAGAGTGCGGAGAGTACTTGGAATTTGGGGAGGCTTAGAGCCACGCAAATCCTAGAGAAAACCAATGGTCATTGCCAGCAAGAAATCAATGGTACACGGATAGTGCGATAACGCAAAGTAATTTGCAATAGCTACCGAAAGAAGTGATTACTGGAAATAACCAGCGATCACAAGGTCAATATCAAGGAGACAGAAAGACAAAGCAAATACAAAACTAGCCAAATAACTAGTAAGGATATGGAACATGAATGAATCAACATAATACAAATAATCGTAGATGCACTAGGAACAGTCCCGAAAAAAAAACTGTGAGAAATTGGAATCAAGGAGAAGACTGAGACTACATAAGCGATGCAAAAACAGCATAAATCTTAAAGAAACACATCGAATTCGGAAACTAGCTCACATAAACTGCCACGCTAACCAGCCACATGGAATTTGCAAAGGGAATAAAACAAAAACATCGAAAGAACACCACCACATGAACTCAAGGGAATTAAAACTGCAAGAAATTTCATAAACTGCCTTACCTCCCCCGAAAACAACAACGACAATGTTATTGCATCTCAACTGAATGAGTACGGAGCGTACTGGGACCTTTGGGAGGCTTATTACCACACAGATCCCAGATAAGACCAATGGTTATTGTCGGCGAGAAATCAATGGTTAACGGATGTTACGATAACGTAAAATCATTTCAAGAGGTGGAGAATATTGGAAATCTGGGGAGATTTGTTGTCACTCAGACTCCATGTAACACCACCAGCTATTATCAATGAGCAATCACTGAAGATGCCATGTGTGACAACCTCTAGTGAGTATATACTACTACTACTACTACTACTACTACTACTACTACTACTAATAATAATAATAAGTTTAAAAACGTTATTCTTAAGAAAGAAAAGAAAAACATCATAAACAAATGTAAATTTGTATGAGAAAATAGCTGGCTATGTACTAAGAAATAATTAATTATAACCCAGACGTGTATCCATAGATTTCTTTTGTTGATTCTGTTTTGTTGTTGGTAATTCCGATAAATGCGATAATACAAATAATAACGATTACACTGATAGTACAATTAAAGTAATACTTAGAAGTTAATGGAACGTAATTTTAAAAAGGAATAAAAAAACGAAATTGTAAATAAATGTAAATTTGTCTGCGGATATTCCTATCTATGTACAAAAAATGTATTATTACCTAGCCGGGCTTCCATAGTTTTTTTTGTTTATTTTATTTCATTGTTAGTAGATTCGATGGCGTACATCGAGAAGTGCCGATCAATTTTCCATAAAATAAACGAACGTACTGTTTTTTTATGCGTAAGATCTAGATAACTATTACCGATGTTGTATGGTAAGGAAAACGTTGTTATTATGTGAACTATTCGAAGTAGCTTGAAATAAGAAATGTTTAAGCAAATCACCTGTATCGCAACTGTTTTATGAACGTCGACGTAGTTACTGTGTTCGAAAATGACTACCCGAAAACATATTTTGGCATTCCAGAATATGGTACATAAGCAATCGAAAAGTGAGAAAGAAGAGGAGATAAAACGAAAAAAAAAAACGTAAGAGATTTAAATAAAGATAAATAACTATTTATAAGTACGAATAATATTTTTGACTTCATGTTGACTTTGAAGAATATTGTTTTACAGTCGATCTGATATTATTTTATTCAATCATTCGGAAATATTATGCAAAGTATTGTGAACTTTGAAACGCCTTGAAAGACGAAAGAGTATCGTTCATTATTAAGGTTGAAGATAAAGTGTAGCTAATAGACAGTGTGAATAGTGTCTAAATTAAACACCGTATAATTTGAAACTGCTCAGTAATGTAAGAAATTTAGAAAAGAAATGAAACGAACGCATATTCTTTGGAGAAACACATCAGACATTTACTCAATTATGTGTCTGAACATATTAGTATATGTAGGTTTTGGTTCTAAAGTTATAATGATCATAGGAGGAATTTTGCTTTATTATCTAGATAAATTATATATTCAATAATTTACTATAGGAACTATTTACTTTTAGTAGTTTCAGTTTTGATGCTGATACCAAAAATAGTGGTCATTTTAATTTAAATATACTGCTGATAACAAAGGTGGATTTCTTCCGAAACTATTCCGAGTAAGATAAAGTATATTTCTAAATTAATTGAATGGAATAACATTTTATTATTCTTAAAAACTTTGACCAATGTAAAAGAAACAGAAATTGCTAGACAAAATAAAATATTGATATTGGAGGACGAAAGCTATCAATGAAAAACTTCGAGAATAGACTGACTTCACTTTATAGTATAGATATATCATATATTTTTAAAATAATGCAATAAAACACGAAAGAGAGATAACGTGTTAATTTCCATCGTGTTAACACTAACCTAATCCAAACATAGTTAACTATTTACGAGAGTTATTATTTAGGAAAGTTTAGGAGAGTTATTTTTCCACATTCGATCTAATATATAAGTGGTTTTATCTTGCCAGGACTATTCCCAAGGTAATTGAATATTCCCCTTATTATTATTAAAGTAAAGGCGAGTGTAGCAGAATTGTTAGAATGGCTTAACTCGTGCCCCCATAACGTAAATACTCCCAACAAACGCGACTAGACGCAAACTCACGCCCCTTCACTATAGAGGTTCCCAGATGCCGGATGGCTTCCTACTCTAATAGCCTCTTTTCCTGAACCGATTGCCTTTTAATCTACTTTGTTGCTCTTTGTTTCATCGATATACAGAAAGTTAAATGTAATGTGAACAAGCATCTCGCTTCCCTAACTTCCCACTTATGATGCCCCTATAAATCTGGCCCCTAATTTATAAGTGCTTAAAGATGAATTGAAGTAAATGAATGTAAATAAAGAATATGCAAGCCAAGTGCCGTTAGTGTAATTAGGTAGGATTACATTGTTTAGACATCGTAGAAAAGTACCAAAATAATACACCACGATACGAATATCAAAAAATTAAAAATACCCGAAGCCCTCTACATGAAAACTAAACATCCCACAATTAATAATGTCAATTATGAAACTAGTCGCAACATTTTAAAGTGTCTAGCATAATAATTAACATTACCAAATTCTTAGCCATTAGGTAGTTATGCGTTTGAATTGTATGCACTTTCTTTAACGTCATCAATTTCTTAACGGTTTAAACAGTCAAACTTTTAAATCTCTCATATGTGTAGAACGCCATCACGCTCACATGTTCATTTCAACTTTACAGACGCTTTTTCAAGTTATAAACTACTTTCCGTTATTATTAAAAAATGAGCACAACAGTAAAGTCATAATTTGTAAAGACACTAAAACTAATACCGCCTGAAGATGATTTGACGATTCAAATCGAAAGTACTTGCAAAAAAGAAAAAAGAATGGAACAAGAAACCCATGGATCATATTTACATAAATTTGACCGAAACATTAGATGGACAATTCGAAAAATTGAAAAACTAAAAAAAGTCGCATCAAACAAAACCACTCCGTGTTATTTAATAATGTTTTCCTAAATATATATATATATATATATATATATACGTATATACGTATAATATATATATATATATATATATATATATATATATATATATATATATATATATATATATATATATATATATATATAAGGGGAGAACTAAAAGCGAACTTTTCGGAAAGGTAAAACTTATTGTGAAAAGTATACAGCTCAATACAGGATAGAGCAGATAGATAGGTAGAAGGATGAAAAGGAATTAGAAAAGCAAACGGCAAATCTTTTTTCAATTCAGTTGCTCAGAGCAAGGTATATTCCGCTAAAAGGCAATTTATTCAATTAAGTCCGGCTTTTCAAAGACTAAAATCTTATCATCAGAGGAAATCGCTGGGATAGATAAGTTGGCAAAGGCCAAGATTTAAAATTTGAAAAAGTAAAATAAAGATTGTGGGGGAAAAAACAAGGCAAACATTGTTAAAAATAACAGAATTCGTCTGTTTAATTATACCATTTTTATTTTTAAAATTTTTCTGACGGTCTTTTTTTGTATTAAAATGAAACAAAATTAAAAAATGTTCTATAGGTTTCACAGGTTTCACAAACGTTTTCGATTCTTCGTCGAATCATCCTCAGTTGTCAAAAGTGAATTAACAAAAAACTGGAGAATGAAAGAGAATTTTCAAAAGACAGCGGAGAAACGCACATAGAATGTTTTCAGCATAGTTCCTGGACGTCGTTGACGATTTTAAATTCAGCAACGCAAGATAGCGTCACATAACAAACTTACGTTAAGCATTTTAAAATGTTACCACTGGTTTCATATGTGATGTTGTTAATTTTGTTGTGTTTTTATGTAGATAGCTTCGAGTATTTTTAATTTTTTTTAATTGGTTTCGGAATGTATAATTTTAGTGTTAATAACTAGAATGTGAGGGTAGTGCTTCTAAAATTAATATATACGTAAGTGAAATATTAAAAAATATAATTTAATATTATATATATATATATATATATATATATATGTATATATATATATGGGAAATGAAAAAGGAAAAACCAAAAAGGATGTTTTTTTATATATTCATCAACGTTTCGTCTTTATTTGTAAGACTTTCTCAGGATCATAATTTCAAGAAAAATGTCATGCAAGTACGTGAAAATATTAGGTTAACATGATGGGTTGATGGGAAGTCACTACTGGGTGCGCAGGCCCGAGGTCCGGGCTTAGTGAAGTCAGTAGCATGAACCTCGAGCCTGCACACCCATTACGTCGGATTACCTTCATCCTTCCTTTCTCATATATATATATATATATATATATATATATATATATATATATATATATATATATATATATATATATATATATATATATATATATATATATATATATATATAATATTAGAATATATTTTAATATTTTACCTACGTACGACGTCGTTTCGAGCTTTCAGCTCTCATCAGCGCAGGGAAATGACAATCTCAGACGGTCCCGGAGCGAATACCTTAGATCTGTAAGCGTTCGACCTTTTTCTTAGGCCATGGGAGGTTATCACGTGCTAGTTATATTTACGCTGAAAGCGGCGAGCGTTAACATCAAGACAATCTAATAGAATTCAACGACAGAGTCGGATATATATATATATATATATATATATATATATATATATATATATATATATATATATATATATATATATATATATATATAGTTAATCCAACAAAATATATAAGAGGCAACTAATATCTTTAATTAGTGAACATCCGGATAAAACTGGAGCTCAATATACATTGAATTCTAATAAAATTTGATTCGAACCTTATTTTATTGTTTAACTTCATATATATATATATATATATATATATATATATATATATATATATATATATATATATATATATAAAATAGTTGAGGTGATTTTTGAAAATGGGTATCCTATCTGAAATCAGCACAACGGAATTAGGTAATAACACTTATTTTTTTGTAGTTTAAATTGCATTCTTGTTCATAGCTAACCCCACACTAATCTATAGAATTGTACTATTCTTTTATTTTTTAACTGGATGTTTTTTAAATTGCTCAACAATTGTTAACTTTATGATTGACTCAATTAAATCAACGTTTAAATGTTTATCGCCTTGCATCAACGACCGTATCGTTGCTTTCTCTTTTGCTTACCCCCTCTCTTCCTTTCTCTCTTTTTCTTTCCCTTCTCTCTTTCTTTTTTTTTTATCTTTTTCTTATTTGATTTTGTCTTATATTCTGCTGCTGTCAAGGTTTTGCGAAAGGATCAGATTTTAAATTTAAAACTCTTTTCTATATTTTTCTAAGGCAATAGAAAACGACGCTCGTCATTAAATGGGTGTGGCTATGCAATAATCGGATTGAATTTGGAAATAAACACTTGAATTAGACACCCTGGGAATTTACTCAATGTTTATTGTGGCTTAGTTAGAAATAAAATAAACCCTAAGAAACAATCCAATATATCTTTATTTAGTTACTTTGTTTTGATAAATATCATCTGAAATATACAAACGAGAAACTTTCAAAGGTACGGATTAGCATCTAGTCCGTGGCCCCTCTCGGTTATTGTCTTGCTGGATTGTCGTTAATTATAATTAAGTAAAAACTTGGAGAGAGGGAGAGAGAGAGGGGGAGGGAACAGGCAGTGAAAGAGAGAATGAGGTAGTCAGTTTCTAAGACTAGTTTCAGAGCTACATGCAGACACATGCGTTGCTTCCTGACCATAAACGACACCTCGTCGCTTCTTAAGGGGTCAGAAGATATCTCACGTCAGTTTCTTGATTTCCGGCCACTTTTCCCCTCAAGCATTTAATCGATATATATATATATATATATATATATATATATATATATATATATATATATATATATATTTAATAAGCTTGAATAAAACTGACATTATATATATATATATATATATATATATATATATATATATATATAAATTCTTTGTAGAATGGTAGGAAAAATCCCAGCAGAGTGCTCGATTAATTAAGAATCAAAGTTAAAAATTAAGAGCATAATATTTATTTATTCTGGTACAGAAAAATTAGTACAACATTCGTACCGTCGGTTTCAAGCACGGAAGGTCTTACCCATCCGGCTCTCTTCAGCTTCTGTTGTCATCTGTTTTGGAAATGTGAGGTCACATGACACTCTTGTTGGGACGCGTTATTTGCTCAGTGTGTTGTGTGTGTTTGTTTAAATTTGAATTTAGTGTAATAAGACCGTTGAGATTTAAAACACGGGAGAAGAAAGAGAATTCAAGATTAAAGGGAATAAAAAAGGGGGGTAAAAAATAAAAAAAATATATATGAAAAAATATATATATATATATATAAATAAATATAAAAAAATATAAAAAAACATATATATATAAAAACATTTCAATACTAAGAATAAAAGAATAAAAAAAGAAAGAAAAAGAGTATAAAAAGGTATAAAAAGAAGAAAAAAAGGGGGTTAAAAAAATATATATATAGAGAATAAAATGTAGAGAATAAAAAAGAGCGAGAGAGAAAGAAAGAATAAAAATAGAAAGAATAAAAAGAATAAAAATATAAAAATATAATAAATAAAAGTATAAATAAAAATAAAAATAAATTAAAAATAAATTTAAAGATTAAAAATAATAATAATAATAAAAAATAAAATTAAAAATTAAAAATTAAAGATTAAAAACAAAAATAATAAAAATAAAGAAAGGGTTTCTCTGAAATTCCCGTGAGCCAAATTATGAATTTTGTATTGCCCCACAATATTATTTATACTTTTATTTATTATATTTTTATATTTTTATTCTTTTTATTCTTTCTATTTTTATTCTTTCTTTCTCTCTCGCTGTTTTTTATTCTCTACATTTTATTCTCTATATATATATTTTTTTAACCCCCTTTTTTCTTCTTTTTATACCTTTTTATACTCTTTTTCTTTCTTTTTTTATTCTTTTATTCTTAGTATTGAAATGTTTTTATATATATATGTTTTTTTATATTTTTTTATATTTATTTATATATATATATATTTTTTTTCATATATATTTTTTTAAATATTTAATTTTTTATCAACCACTAGATTAATCTACAAACCCATTTTAACAAACTCAAATATTTCATATTTCTATCTTAGTTACCTCCCTTAGTTCCGAATTTCTTCATTAAAATCACTCCAATCTGGGGAAAAGATTCTTACACATCAACGGTTTTTTAGAACGCATACCTTCAAAAATATAACGGCTAATGATACAAATTCATAATTTGGCTCACGGGAATTTCAGAGAAACCCTTTCTTTATTTTTATTATTTTTGTTTTTAATCTTTAATTTTTAATTTTTAATTTTATTTTTTATTATTATTATTATTTTTAATCTTTAAATTTATTTTTAATTTATTTTTATTTTTATTTATACTTTTATTTATTATATTTTTATATTTTTATTCTTTTTATTCTTTCTATTTTTATTCTTTCTTTCTCTCTCGCTCTTTTTTATTCTCTACATTTTATTCTCTATATATATATTTTTTAACCCCCTTTTTTTCTTCTTTTTATACCTTTTTATACTCTTTTTCTTTCTTTTTTTATTCTTTTATTCTTAGTATTGAAATGTTTATATATATATATGTTTTTTTATATTTTTTTATATTTATTTATATATATATATATATATATATTTTCATATATATTTTTTTATTTTTTACCCCTCTTTATTATTCCCTTTAATCTTGAATTCTCTTTCTTCTCCCGTGTTTTAAATCTCAACGGTCTTATTACACTAAATTCAAATTTAAACAAACACACACAACACACTGAGCAAATAACGCGTCCCAACAAGAGTGTCATGTGACCTCACATTTCCAAAACAGATGACAACAGAAGCTGAAGAGAGCCGGATGGGTAAGACCTTCCGTGCTTGAAACCGACGGTACGAATGTTGTACTAATTTTTCTGTACCAGAATAAATAAATATATATATATATATATATATATATATATATATATATATATATATATATATATATATATATATATTCAAGCAATATTATTAAATAACACATAGTTTTTTGTTTGATGAAGCTTTTTTTATTTTTTCAATTTCCGAATAGTCTATTTAGTTATTCGGTCAAATTTATGTATTCAAGTTCCGTGGGGTTTTAGAGTTTATTTATCAACTCATTTTTTGGTGGGTTAGTTTTCTGTGTTTACATCCACTATATTTTACTGTTTAAGTTGAAACGGCTAGTATTTACAACTTTTAAACGAGCGTCTATAGTTTTGACATGTTGCATGCGAACGTTCTTATGTCAAATGCACATACAGAATTTTAAATGATGATATCTTACGGCTAAGAATTTATTAATTTTAATTACTACGCAAGACACTTTAAAATGTTGTGACTAGTTTTGTAATTAATGTTCTTAATTGTGGAGTGTCTAGTGCTCCTTCAAAATTTGCTTTCCCCATGCGACAGAAACAATGAAAGGAAAACATTTCAAAATGGTTAACTGCCTCTTAATTCTAAAAGCCATCTACAGCATTTTCCATTCTTGGAATGACGTTCTGTCTGGTAAGCCAAATCAGTTATTTTTATAATTTTCCACCTCAGCGAAATTTCTAAAAATGTAATTTATTTTGCTTTACATTTTAAATTTCTCTTTTAAAGATTGTCTATTCTATCCACCTTCTCTCAGGTCTTTGCCTGCTTTTGATTGTTCTTAGTTTTTGTACACTATTTAAAACGCAAAATCCGCTTCAAATCCGAACTAAAAAAATTCAGAGCCAATCCTAAAACTGCACACCGGGAGAAAATGAAAAGAAAAATATTTCAAAATAGTTATCTACTTTGAAATGCATAGTTACATTTTCGATAAGAAAACGTTTTCACGCAACGAAGACGTGAAACATTCAGCCGTTAAACAACACATGACACGCAAAACCGTTAAATGACACCCGAGACGCTAATCCGTTAAACAGTCAGTTGTTTTGACTTCGTTGTACAATTCATTGGACGAAAATGAAATTTAGATAATGAAGGGGGTGATACGCGAAATAAGCCGTCGAGAGAAAGGCTCCGAAACGGTGCGTATTATATATTGATGACCCGACCTTATCTGGAGGCTTAAATGAAATATTCCACAAATAAAAACAACCGAGGAAAAATGAATATATATACAAGCCCACAAGGTAAGCTGTTTGTTCCAAACAACAATATCTTCTGTTTTCACCTCGCGTCATAGCGAGTTTCTGCTACTGTTCTGTTAGCTAGTTTCATTCTATAGAGACATGGCTAGTCCGTTGACTTTCAGAAACAGACTGAATAGCGACTGGGAATAGACCAGCGGATCCTGGAAAGACAGGGGCCGTTGGGGAAGACCAAATGAACAGAAGAAAACACAGGAAACTGACCACAAGATCCAGCGAAACGGAGGAAAGTGATGGACTGAAAAGAAATTATTGGAAAACGATTCAGACAGACCAAGAGATAATGAGTTAAGAACAGTACACAGAATTCCCATGCGCCTTTAACTCCCAAACAGGAATGAAGATTCATCGAAACAAAATGGGGTGTTCTTCTCACCCAGTAACTCATAAGCAGCGCTTTGTTATCTCAGATAGAACATCGGAAAAACAAGGTCAGGACGCAACCTACAGTGCCAATGATATCTATGCAGTTGCACCAGTGGGTGAGATTTAAAATTCCCACCGGCAAGCAGTTCGGAAGAATGGTGCATTATTGACCGTACAATAAGCAATACACTACATAAAGAATTAGATAAAATTAAATATGATGAACGCTTGTGGTCATGTTATATACCGGATTTGTATGGCATTGTATGGTGAAAAAGAGAAATCGACTAAACCAACAGTCAAGCGTGGTGTATTATTTTTGTGTTATTACGTATTGGGATAGGGACAGTCATGTTTTAGGTGTTGGCACATTGTGCTAGTGTCGGAATAACGCATGGTATGTCTACTGGAAAGTGTAGTTGTAGTTTAAGAATATAACAATTACTTTTTAAAATGATTCTTAGAGATACATTTTCCCACATAATACATTAATATATACCATTATTTTTATTCTACTGTGTTTTCGGCTTGAAAAGAGTTATTATATACCGCAAGGGTTTCTGTTTAAAATATTTAATATTTATAGAGTTAATGCGTGATTTTTTAAAGCTTTATCATCCAATTTGAAATTCGGATGCATTTGGTTAAAATAGAATGGATAAATATAGTGGAAATTATTATTATTATTATTATTATTATTATTATTATTATTATTATTATTATTATTATTATTATTATTATTATTGTCGTCGTCGTCGTCGTCGTCGTCATCATCATCATCATCATCATCATCATCATCATCATCATCATCATCATCATCATCATCATCATCATCATCATTATTATTATTATTATTATTATTATTATTATTATTATTATTATTATTATGATTATTATTGTTGTTGTCTATGTTTCTAATCGTTAATTTAATACTTCCATCATCAATATAATTGGGAAAATGATTGTTTATTCGAACTTGCTTAATGTTTTACAATTTTTAATATTTTACTGGTTAAATTAGTTTCTTCAGGGTGAGGGAGAAATGGCTTAAGAGTTCTTAGCATATGTAATTCTTCTATGTTTTGATGTTAGTAACGGTTAATTCCCTAACGAATTTATGATTGAAAACTGTGAAATAATCGGTATATTATGTAAGTTCGGCACTTAGTTTAAAATCATTGTAAATTCAAATGTAAAGAAAAGTAACCGATTACATTTACATAGTGCATCCGTAGTAGTAATAAATGGTGTAGCAAAGTCGTTGCCCTCGAATCGTGTACTCTCTTTTTTGTTTTCCACTTGAAGTGACAGCAAGACAGAGGAAAAATTTACCATTCAGAATTCAACTGAAAGGGAACAAAGAGTATTTGAATATTGAAGAGACTCATTGTTGTTTGAACCACCGACCGCTATTAGAGATACATTACCTGTAACGTTCGTTGCAAGCACACCACATGGCTTCACACACTTTTGCGATCGTCAGATGACTTAACGCACAGACTTGGGATGAAATTCGAGATCGCTTTAATTCATTCTATAACCGCTAAACAATTACATTTTCTGATGGTTCGTTTATTGAGTGAGTATCATTATCAGTTTTCCCCAAAAGCTTGTTCTTATTTATTGATATTTTTTATGTCTTATTTTATTATATTCAGATTGTATATTGTATATCTATGTTAATGGCTGTATTTTGTCAAAATCTGAATCATATTTGATTCATGATATTCATTTTGCAGTCAAGGAGGTTTAAGTCTTTTTACTTTTACATGTTTGAATTTTTTTATTTATTTTATTATCATCATTTTATTATTTTTTTACTATTTTTATTATTGTTATTTATTAGCTAATGTTATCATTTTCTTTGTTTATTATTATTATTATTATTATTATTATTATTACTATTATTATTATTATTATTATTATTATTATTATTATTATTATTATTATTGTTACAGTTTTCTTTGGTAATTTTTTAATGATTTTCCTTCGTCAATGAGTTTTACACAACGCACCCAATAGAATAGTACATAACAGCAGCAAAGAAATAACTCAAACACTAAAATATTTTTGCAGTATAAATAGATACAGACCTAAAAGAGATAAAATCGTTTACATAACTTAAACAACGAAAATTATAAACCATATAAAAACAACGCAACACCTCTATATATAAACAATTACTCTAACCCCATACTGAGTGTATTCCAGCAAATTAGTAAATCAGTATAACACATATCTTGCAACTCCAGCAATATAAACATATTCAACCAGTACAAAATAGAATATCAAAACACTCTAAAAAACCTAGTATACAAGGATAACACAGACACGGACAGACTCAACTGAAACCGTAACATCATTTGGTTCAACCCACTCTTGAATATCGAAGTATTACACCCATAGGTAAAGTATTCTTCAAATTAGGCTACAGAAACAGCACACTGTACAAAATAAAAAAAGTAGGAACACTATTAAGGTCAGTTATGGTTGCATTGATAACATACTAACGGTAATAAGAAACCACATTCTATAAATATTGAATAGCTATAACAAACCAAAAACTGCAGAAGTAACATATAAACAATCATAATAGCAATAATGACACTAAAAATAGAACTCACTTCTGCAACGGCTGAAATAGAAACAACTGTCCCCCGAGGAATAAATTCCTGAAACTCAATATAGTATTCAAAGCCACTACTTATGACAACACCAGCAACGAATAAAAAAATGTATATATGAGCTATGGAAAACACACTTAAAGCAAACCACAAAAGTAAGTGACACTTGCTAACCACAGGTAAGTAAACAGATTAAATAACAATAACACAAAAACTCAATCACGAACCGAAAGTAAACGGTTACATATTAAGACGAACCAAAGATAGATGAAACGACCGCGGTAAAATCTGATGATATCTAAGAAAAAGATTATAACGTTACATTCTCTAATAAAACCGCAGTGGCGCCAACATCGGTGATACAACGGAAAGTGTCCGCAGAAGGCTTGAGAAGACAAAAAGGCAGAGGAAAATATTATCATTCAGAATTCAACCTAAAGGAAACAAAGAGCAATTGAAGAGACTCATTGTTGTTTGACGTTCGGTGCGAGAACACCACGTGGTTTACAATTAATAATGAAATAGAATCAAAAGTATTGGATCATCCGTAGAGACTTGCCGTTACTCAGATTCAAATAAAAGCCACCGCCGGTTTTAATGACTGTGATGAATCCAAATTAGTAACGATGACAACAACGACAATATTAATAATAATAATAATAATAATAATAATAATAATAATAATAATAATAATAATAATAATAATGATAATAATGATAATAATAATAATGATGATGATGATGATGTTGCGTAGTATTATCGATTGGAAAGGCCATCTTGAAAAGAACCAACCTGAGATAGATTTCCAGAAGTTAATAAGGGTTCCCTGACCGATGTTATTGTCATAGTAAACTAAAGCCTATTAACTTTAACATGACGTCATTCTGTACAGTTACAAACGAGAGCTGTCGAACAGTCAGACTATAAAAATTTTCACTTCACTTCAAAATTCATCGAAATGCAGGAAATAAACCAATTTTTAATGACATTTTTAGTATTTATTAATTAACGATAAGGTATATGATTAACCCATTACTCTCTTAGAAATCCTAGTGCAAATGTATTATTTCACGTAAACAAAAAGGAAGCAATTATATCACAGGTAACTAACAATGCAGGAATGTATTTTTTATTAAAATAAAACATCGTAGATGTTAATATAAAAAGAAATCTTTTAAAATATAGTTCTCATATATTACGAAAACAAACCCCTAAATTCCGTACTAATAAAAGCAATATAAGTCGAAGAAAAGTTAAATTCTCGAATGAAATAACATTGCAGAAATAATACGACACTGTCTTCTAATATTTGCAATCAGAGATAACATTATTTACTAGCTTATTAAATTTAAAAAACATAATTTTACAAACCTTGCTATATTTTGTAGGATTTAAGTTATCTCGTTTAATAAGATGTATCCAAGTGCGAAATAGTTTCTTATATGTTGGAAACGCAAAAACATTAACTTCGAAGCCACTTTTATAATACACACGACGAAGGCATTTTTATCTTTCGAAAAGAAACGGAAGTACTCCCATTTTGGTAAGCTGTCGAAGGAAAACTTTTCTGGAAGAAAGTAAAACTCACGCAAGGAATATTTTTGTGTTACATAACAGAGCCTTTTATTTTGGCAGGACTTTAACAGACAAGAAAATATCGTTGCGAAAAGAGTTTACGTTAAACGTTCGAATAAGTTGAATCTTGATTGTAAGTCAGCGGAGAGCGAGGAGTCGTTTTTTCCTCGCTGTGGTAAATCTCTAACTAACATATCGCAGGAACACAGAACAAGATGTCCAACGGAAATGTATCCCTACACGAAGCGATTTTATTGGTTGCTAAACCAATCACTTAGGGTAAGTTTATTTGTTTACATTACAAGAAAATAGTTCGTCACAAAATGTAAGTACATTATTATTATTATTATTATTATTATTATTATTATTATTATTATTATTATTATTATTATTATTATTATTATTATTATTTATACTACTACTACTACTACTACTACTACTAATAATAATAATAACTAGACTCTCACTGGAAAGGTTTGAAGAGTACTAGAACATTGAGGAAGCTTATTGCCATCCAGATCTCAGAGAAAACTAATGGTGGTTGTCAGCGAGAAATCAATGGTAAGCGACAGTCGCGATAACGAAAAATGATTTCAAGTGGTTATCAAAAGAATAAATAGTCGTAAAATGTCAACGGGGATTAACAGACACAGGATGGAACACTACCGAGATCTCCATTCTCAAATTCCTAAGATGGCCAACGGTTATTATTAGCGAGAACGTAATGGTAAACGACTGTTACGATGACGCCAAGTGATTTGCAAGCAGTGCGATCACTAGTAATGACTCGTGTGAGAACTTTCTAATCAGTAACCAAAAAAAAAAAAACTGATACCGAACCATGTTTTCCGAAATATTTACGTTCAGATCTTGATTCTTGACTTCACCACTAAAGTAGATAAAAATAAAATAAGCGAAAATATGTAAAAGGCAACAGCAAACCTTCCAATCTTGTCATCACAATTTGGGTGAGTAGGGGGGCGGTTACACCAACTTCCGTTTCCGGCAGGTGGATGGACATTGTATCAAAACTAAATTATATCAAGGAAACGCACCTACTTTGTCATGTGCGCATGCGTATCTTAATCAAATTTCTCATGTTTTTAATTTCTGCAATTAAAATGTCAAAGTTATGCATATATATATATATATATATATATATATATATATATATATATATATATATATATATATATATATGTGTGTGTGTGTGTGTGTGTGTGTATTCAGTTGTAATACTCCATTAAATAATTTATCGCTGTTTAAATCTAAACAGGAAATTAATTTGTCACTCAATAAAAAAACGCCTCCTTATTTTAAATGTTTCTAAATCTCAACTTTTTTCTCTACTTCCTCTAACTGATTTCTATCGTAGTCGGTATTTATATTTACTAGGATTACTTTAGTAACAAAGAGAAAAAATACATAAAATAGTTGAAAGTGTTTCTCTATGTCTCGCTCCAACTGTGATTAAAGGAAACTAAAGAAGGCCAGACAGAATCAACGGCTGAAACGTTGTAAAAATGACAGCAGCTAATATGACGAAGAAGAGTCTGAAACACGTAACTTCTGTTGCGCTTTGCTATTCATCGCCGAGAATCCAGTATTTTATTCATAGAAGTATGATACAAATCAGTTCGACAGAGGGTTCGTTGCTGTTGGGCTGACGTATGATTCTGTTCAGTCTTGGGAGGTCCATCTTCCCAAGCCTTAACTTCTCTCTGAGAAGGGGTTAGTTTATTGCTAATCGCCTGAGGCACCCGTACCGTTGAATGCTTCAGGCGATTTTTGTAGGCCACAGTGCGCTTATACTAGTGTGCTGGCTTCTCAAACCCACAGCCGACCTTGGGTTTTATTTCTTGCCAAGAAGGTAAATAATATATAAAATATTTTATTCAAACGCAGACACTCGTTGAAAAAGATAACTTCATTTTCATTCGGTCATGTATAAACTTTTTTGTATATTTTATAAAAATATTCGTGCCAATAGTCTGTATCTGTATTCCTGAAACAATCACTATAAAACTTACTGTCATTTTCATAATTTGGTTGCCTTCCATATGTACACTAATAAAATAACGTTTCTCTTTATTTATTTGTCTAAAGAAATACTGAAGGAATTTCAATGAGAATACTGGCATATCTCTATTTATAAAAGTCGGGTATGTGTATATGTTTATAACTGTGCACATCATATTAAAAATAAAACTCGTGTTGTGTGTAAATTCTTATTATAGTCTTTTTAATAAACAAAATATCGCATAGTAAAGACAAGTTAATAAATATTTACCGGTCAAATATGAAATCTTGCTTAATTTTAATCCGCCCAACTCTGTATGAATAAAATCGTGTGACCACTTCTCCTGTTCCTTTGTATGCATATTTCTCGTCTCTACGTTATGTTGCATAGCAAGGGGGGAGAGAGCTTCTTTTATCACTACACGCAGAGATCCTTCCGACTGAGGCAGTTCTCCAAAACCACCTCGGCAGTTCGCTATCACATCCTCTCCGGCCGAAAATAACGCGAAATGTTCACGAGAGGATTAATAGTGATTTCAATCTTTTTTCTCTTTCTTTTTTTATTCATTCGGACCACAGTCTTAAATCTTCACGTATCAATTTACGGCAACTCAGGCCTTTTTCAAATAACGACCTCTCAAAATTACAAGAATCTTTTCACGGCATCTCAGGCCTTTTTCAATTACGGCCTCTTTGAAACCACGAATCTTAAAGTCTCTAAACAGTTCTCAAATAAATCTCAAATAAATCTCAAAGTTTACCTTAACTTCTGTTCTCTTCCCTTTGCCTGTGATTCGTCTGGTCTTCGCTGGCTGTGTCGTCTTATCTTCTGTTCTCTTCTTTGGCCTGTGATTCGTCTAGTCTTCGCTGGCTGTGTCGTCTTGATCGAAGGAAGAGGTCTGTCTCAGACAAAATGAACACACGAGACACGAATTTTCTTGAAGGGATATTTCACACAAATTTATTTATTCTCACACAATTTTCTTACTTCTTGGTTCGGTTGCTGTCAGGGGGATTCCGGCCTCGACTCTCTCATGCTCGGGCTATTTTCTTTCCTTTCTGGGATATCTTCTGCCCCCCACAGCGGGGCCTTGCCTTTTTACCGGCTACATGCTCGCAGCCGGTCTGGGCGGTATCGCCTCTAGGCCCAGACTGATTCTAAAAACTAAGTTATTGTTTTCTGTGGTGACGTAATCATCGTTCCCACGCACAATATGGGGACAAAAACGTCTCACTCTGATCTCTGACTCAAGGTCACGTCAGGTCTAAATTTATTATGACTACTCCTGGATCAAACACTTCTCTGACTCATTTCTGAGTCCAGAAACAAAACCTATTTTTCGATAACAAAATTAGCTATTTGATACTAGTTAATCTACCCGTTTAAAATACAGGGTCCGTCATAATATAACAGTTACCTATATCATTTGTTTGTATTTCCTTGTTTTGTAAATAGATAAAATAAGAATGAATTACTTCGTGACCATTCGAAATTTGAAAGGAATTTGGAAGCAATTTAACTGTTAAATATAAAGTAATATCTGACATGAAGATTGTTAGGACATTCACTTGTATTAAAAGATTTAAACTTTTAAGAATGTAATTACATGAAATAATTTAAAACGAGATTAACTTAAAACAGGATTAATTTAACAAAAATAATATAACGAAATTAGTCATATATCAATTTGCTCCAATTAAGTTAATGATCAATCGATATTGTGATAATTAAAATTAACTTTTTAAATTCAATTTAAAACTAATAACATTATAAAAAAATAAAGCGAAACAATAATGAAACTAAACAACTCCAGAGCAACGTCGGGTAGGGAAAGATAGTTGTTTATAAAATATTATTCAGAAAGTCAACTCGTTTAAGTAGTAATAACATTGCTAGATATGTTCTGTTCTTATACTATACCTCCCACCAATCAAATAAATTACCAGTTACATCTGACCAGGCGGTGCCGATCCGTCCCTAAGTATATTAGTAAAACGCAATTAGTAACTTAACCTATAATTAGAAAGATTTTGGCGATTCGTTCATCGTCTAATGGTATTAGTCTGACAAGGTAATAATTTAGGATTGAACTCGGTCCAGTGACTTAATTTTTCGTGTCTAGAACAACTACGCCTAATTAAATGCGAGTGCAAATCTGAAGGGATTTACAAAACCAAGTTATAAACAATTGTTATATTAGTATAAATGAAATTCTCCAGTAACAAAGAACATACTCATGGCATAGCATTCTAAAATAAATATAAGCCGTTTTCGTTAGCTGTTTGTGCACCTTCACACATGCAGGTTATTTCGTAAACATGTTACGATTTCTTAGTCTTTAGTGCAAACACATGTAAAAGGTGAGATGGAAAATGTATAAAGTGCTTGCAGGGTTACCTGCCGTTGCATGTTCTAATGTCTTAGCTAGTCTGTTATTTTGATAAACAAGGTACACATATGCGTAGCGCGAGTTTTCGGGATACGTGCTCCTCATAGGACTTAACTTACTATAAAAACAGTCAACACACGGATCAGCCGTTTTTCAAAATACTTCACTTCTACTAAAAAATATCCGACATACGGATCAGCCGTGTCTCAATATATTTTACTTCCTCTAAAACATTCGACATTCGAATTAGCTGTTTCTCAAAATACTTTACTTACTCTAAATACATCGACATCTGGGCCAGCCATTTCGCAATGTACTTGATCATCCAACATTCGAATCAGAAATTTAGCACATGGCTATGATATGTTTGACAATATCAAATCACCCAAATTAAAAGAAAATCGACAAATACAAAAAAGAAGAATCCACGTGTTTATGTATGATTAGAATTGAATGATGTCACCTAATCTCCCTCGGTTAAAATTTTAATTTTTGTTCAATGTTCAAAATATGTCTTCTGATTTTGTGCATTCCATATTTGATTGGACTATATACATATGTTCTACAATTCCCGCTGAAGATGAATAAAGATAGAAAACGTCAATTAAAACTATATAAAATCTTTCAAAGAATGTACGAATTCGAAACAACGGATCTTACTTTTAATTTTGTCAATATGTGATATTTAATACTCACGGGACATTTAATGAGAGCAGTTTAACAATGTAATGTATGTCAAAATTTATGAAAAGTCACTGACTAAATACAGGGGAAGAACACAATCACGGAAACATTGTGAAAACGATAACAATATTCTGAAACTTATAATATAAATAACAACAATATTCCATCTTAGAAATACAGTGAAAATATGCGTTTATTGAATATGAAGATAGACGAATAAATATTTTTACTGAATGAGTGGCTCTATTTTGTCTAACATGGCGCACGGTGGATTTAGAACTATCAGGTAAACAGAAGGAAAAGCTGATTTATAGTCAACAGGAATCGTCATAATTAGATGATATATATTTTTCATTATTGAATGGCTAAGTAAGATGAGGTGATAACTTGTTACTTCCTCAATGATATTTTACATAAGAATTTTCAACTCGTAAGTTCATAATTTGTGGCGGTGCAAAACTATGAAGTAACTTTGTTTGTCTAAGTGTAACTTTATGAATCCATGACTTCAACATTTCATTTATTTTTTCAATTAATTTTGTTTTTAGTGAGGAAATAATTATTGTTGCAAATGAAATTAAAGGAAACGAACCAACTAATATTAAGTTTTAAAAACAGAAATTGAAGGAAAGAATTTTGTGTTTTCCGATGCAGATGTCATTTTTGCGTCTTGACAAGTAAATAAACAAGGGCGTTCCCACCATTTCTACCGTTCTCACGGTCATTGCCACGTTTCAGCATCACGGAAATGCTCTGATACTTATCTTTACGATATATATATATATATATATATATATATATATATATATATATATATATATATATATATATATATATATATATATATATATATATATATATTTATACTTCACTACCCGTGACTCGTTGGGTCACAACCACTACCGCCATTTGTTCAATTTGGATTTCATCTGAAAATTCACAAACTATGATATATCCGTTAAGAAAATTTTGTCATGACTAAAATTAATTTTAATCTTTACTTCTAGATAAACCCGAGGGATATACAGCATACTCATTGATACACACCGATTCTTGTTAGATAACGGGAGTTAAGCGACGTTCAGCTTCGTCAATACCAGATGGGTAATAATTTGGAAATGCAATGCGCTTTATGTGCAAAATCTAACGTCGTCATTTTTCCTGGCCAGAATATGCATGCGATTGGAGACCACTTCTTAATTTAAAGAGGAAGCTGACTTAACCCACCTAGGTTGAATGCCGTATTAGGGTTATGGATAATATAGAATGAAATCCACCTATTATTTTGCGATTTAATTTACATACGTGCTTACGGTGTATACGAATACACTATGTAACTTAGCAGGAAAGAGAGACCCTCTTTCTCTAAAACTCAAAAATACATTAAGAAATATTAGACAATGGTTGAACAACATTGAGCGATAGCGGACGAGAGAAATACACAGAGAGAGAGATAGGGGAATTGTTCAGTAAAATATAAATTACGGCTAATTAGAACAATTACAACATAATGTGTTTTATGCTATTAAAATATGTAGAAAAAAGAAATTAGGATGAAAATTACTTCACATTTATAAGTATATATATATATATATATATATATAGTTACAGAAGATCAAGTCAAAACAACATGATACCGTCGGTTTCAAATATTTTTTCAAAAATACTGATTATCTTTAGTCAAACTAAAATGTCCTGTTTGTGAAAATTGGAGTTTATCCATCGTGATACATTTTCCGTTATGTTTATTTTTTGTTCGTTTTTTATTGTAGTGGGCATACATTTCATATATATATATATATATATATATATATATATATATTAATCCAGGTAAGGTAAAAATCCACAGGGTAGAAATCCAAAGGGAATCAAACCGGGTTTATAAAAGAGTGCTCAATAAAAAATATAGAGCTGTATTGTGAATTATTTTATCTAAACATGTACAAGGTCTGCTACACTGGCATGTCGATGTTATCGATCTACAGCTCTCAAGAGCTGAAGTCTCATCAGGCAGAAAATTATTTTTTGATCCAACCTGGTTGCTGAATTCCAGGGAGAATGAAGTCAAGCAAAAAAGAAGAGGAGGAAGAAATAAAAGTCATGTGACCGATTTTAAAATATGATTGCCGTTAGAAATTACTATTTTAATTTTTTAATTTTTATCTTTTATATATTTTATATATCCAACGCTGAGCTGGGGTAGAAAGGGGGGGGGGGCGAGGAAAAGAAAAAAAGAGGAGAAGGGAAAGGAAGAAAGATACAATTGCTGTTAGAAAAGTTTAATTTACAGCTATTTATATTTTTATTTTTTATTTTTATCCAACGCTTAGTTAGGGTAGGAGGTTGGGAGAAAAAGAAAGAGAAAAGGGTGGAGGGGTGTTAGGGATGGATGTCTACAGCCATTTAGGATTTGTTGCGGGAATGGTTAATGTAAGATTCGAGTTAAATTCATATTTATTTTTATTCAGCGCTGGGCTGGATAAAGAGGGGGGTCGGGGAGAGATGAAACAAGAGCGAAAGAGAAGATAAAGAAAGAGGGGGAGGGGAGGTTTCAAATTTGTTGTGTCTGCTTCCTGTCAATGCAGACATATAACAATTACATGACACCCAGCTTACGGGGATATTTTAGTTTAACTCATTGATGGATTAATGTTAATAAATTATGTTGTTATATTTTGATCAATTGGCATTTAATTTTGATTATTTTGATGGATAGTTAAATTTATTTTAAATAGTATTTATCAGTTAATTAATAAAACATAATGGTAATTGTCTTTATTTTTAGTAAGATTCATATATGGATTAGTGGCAGTAATATTAGTAGATTTAGTTCTAGATACTAATGAGTTAAAATATATTGGGAATTATTCTTGGTAAGGATCGTATATAAGTTTATGACATTGATATTGATGGATTATACTATTATATTTAGTTTTAATTATTTTGGAGTATAGTGATGGATTAATAAAACATACTGGTAATTACTTTTATTTTTAATGGAATTTATATATCGATTAATTTCAGTGGTATAGATGAATAAATTTTATTATTCGTTGTAATCCTATTATTAATGGTGGGGTTAACACCTGTTATCATATTAGTGGTAAAGTGTTCTAGTTAAAGTTGTTAACGCAAGTTATGGTCTATGAAGGGGGGGGATTAGAAATGGTGGGGGCCAGTAATTTTGATTAAAGTGATCAGTATATAATTATTTAAATATTTAAAAATTGGTTTTGGTAATATGTGGTTTACTTTTGTGGGATTTTGTGAGCTGAATGTTGAGCGCATACACGCACTCGTGCACACATATAAATACATATATGCACATGTATACACAAACATTCATATATGCACCCAAACCCATACACATATACACGAACACACAGATACACATGTATGTGCACATATGTATACGTATACATACGCGTACACAGGCGTACACATACACACATAAATAGTTATAAATTTTATATCTTCATATATATGCATATTCATATGTCCACAAAAATCACCTATATATATATATCTAAAAGTTTTACTTTTACGTGTTATAGTATTTATTCAAAAAATTGTATCGGTCGTGTTGATCTATTGGTTTTAAAATATGTGTGAAAATATTAAAAAGATTATTATTAGGGAGATGAAAAGGATATGCCTTAAAGTTGAAATAACTTCCAACATAGTAAACTTCCTAGATGTAACTCTCAACTTAACCAAAGAAACATACGAACCATATAATAAAGAAAACTTTAACCCAATCTATGTACACCCCCTCTCCAACCACCCCAAAACTATCATTAAACACATCCCTAAATCTATCCAACATAGGATAAGCAATAACTCATCAAATGAAACAATCTTTAACAAACATAAAGAATTCTATAATAAAGCACTAAAAAACAGCGGATACAAGAATACACAAATTAAATTTACTAAACCTGCAACGACTAATAATAAAAACAATAAAGCAAGAAACAGGAAAATAATAATCAAGCAGTTAAAACCAAACTTGGTAAAAAAATTTTAAACCTCATAAACACATATTTCTCCCCAAACAATATCTTACATAAAATATTCAACAAAAATACACTTAAACTAAGTTACAGTTGCAGCGAAAATTTAGAAATGATAATTAAAAAACACAATAACAAAATCCTAAACAGCAACCTAAACCCTGAATTAGATAACAATAAAACAACTAAAGTAAAGTCCTGTAACTGCATGAATAAAAATGAATGCCCCTTGCAACAAAATTGTTTAATAACAAAAACAATTTACCAAGCAACGATCTCAACTAAGGAAACTCAGGATATAAAAAAATACTACATAGGTATGGCAGGTTATACTTTCACAGAAAGATACACCGGCCATAAATGTTCATTCAACAACCCAAGCTACCAAAACAGAACATCACTCTCAAATTACCACTGGGAACTAACTAATAAAAATAAATCACCAACTGTAATCTGGAACACTATCAGAAAAACTAGCACCTGTAGCTCATTAAACTCACCATGCTATTTATACCTCGGCGAAAAACTTGAAATATTTAAATTCACTGACAGAGGAAAACTTTTAAACAAAAAACAGGAAACATCGATCAACTGTAGGCATACCAGATCACATCTCCTTAGTAATTTGTACCCTTCCCCCTAAATAATACCATTAGAACAAAAACACACAATACCCAACAACCCCGCTAAAATTAACACTTAACACCTCCAAATCAAGTAACTTTAACCCTCAACTACAAATACAGTACAACCACCACCCTTTTGAATAAATACTATAACACGTAAAAGTAAAACTTTTAGATATATATATATATATAGGTGATTTTTGTGGACATATGAATATGCATATGTATGAAGATATAAAATTTATAACTATTTATGTGTGTATGTGTACGCCTGTGTACGCGTATGTATACGTATACATATGTGCACATACATGTGTATCTGTGTGTTCGTGTATATGTGTATGGGTGTGGGTGCATATATGAATGTTTGTGTATACATGTGCATATATGTATTTATATGTGTGCACGAGTGCGTGTATGCGCTCAACATCCAGCTCACAATATCCCACAAAAGTAAACCACATATTACCAAAACCAATTTTTAAATATTTAAATAATTATATACTGATCACTTTAATCAAAATTACTGGCCCCCACCATTTCTAATCCCCCTCCCTTCATAGACCATAACTTGCGTTAACAACTTTAACTAGAACACTTTACCACTAATATTATAACATGTGTTAACCCCACCATTAATAATAGGATTACAACGAATAATAAAATTTATTCATCTATACCACTGAAATTAATCGATATATAAATTCCATTAAAAATAAAAGCAATTACCAGTATGTTTTATTAATCCATCACTAACTATTATTTATAATCGAAATACATTTATTTATACTCCAAAATAATTAAAACTAAATATAATAGTATAATCCATCAATATCAATGTCATAAACTTATATACGATCCTTACCAAGAATAATTCCCAATATATTTTAACTCATTAGTACCTAGAACTAAATCTACTAATATTACTGCCACTAATCCATATATGAATCTTACTAAAAATAAAGACAATTACCATTATGTTTTATTAATTAACTGATAAATACTATTTAAAATACATTTAACTATCCATCAAAATAATCAAAATTAAATGCCAATTGATCAAAATATAACAACATAATTTATTAACATTAAGGCCATAAATCCATCAATGAGTTAAACTAAAATATCCCCGTAAGCTGGGTGTCATCATAATTGTTATATGTCTGCATTGACAGGAAGCAGACACAACAAATTTGAAACCTCCCCTCCCCCTCTTTCTTTATATTCTCTTTCGCTCTTGTTTCATCTCCCCCCGACCCCTCTCTTTATCCAGCCCAGCGCTGAATAAAAATAAATATGAATTTAACTCGAATCTTACATTAACCATTCCCGCAACAAATCCTAAATGGCTATAGACATCCACCCCTAACACCCCTCCATCTCTTTCTCTTTCTTTTTCTCCCAACCTCCTACCCTTACTAAGCGTTGGATAAAAATAAAAAATAAAAATATAAATAGCTGTAAATTAAACTTTTCTAACAGCAATTGTATCTTTCTCCCTTTCCCTTCTCCTCTCTTTTTCTTTTCCTCGCCCCCCCCCCTTTCTACCCCAGCTCAGCGTCGGATATATAAAATATATAAAAGATAAAAAATAAAGAATGAAAATAGTAATTTCTAACGGCGATCATATTTTAAAATCGGTCACATGACTTTTATTTCTTCCTCCTCTTCTTTTTTGCTTGACTTCATTCTCCCTGGAATTCAGCAACCAGGTTGGATCAAAAAATAATTTTCTGCCTGATGAGACTTCAGCTCTTGAGAGCTGTAGATCGATAACATCGACATGCCAGTGTAGCAGACCTTGTACATGTTTGAATAAAAGCATTCACTATATATATATATATATATATATATATATATATATATATATATATGGGGGTTATGAATTTGATTAATTTGGCTTTTATGCACTCTGTTGGACTTTTTTTTACAAATCTAACCATTATATATATATATATATATATATATATATATATATATATATATATATATATATATATATATATATATATAAAGTAAAATAGTTATCACATCCAGCCTAAGAAGTATTTTAAAATGAAACACTATAACCGACCTCGTCGGCGATTATAGAAGCAGCAGTAACATTGCGTGCTGAGTTAGTGGCAGTGTGGTTAAGAAAATGAATGCGCGTTTAGATGTACTGAAATGTTTATATTGCAAAACAATGCTGTTTAATAATCTATATTAAGATAACAATTAGCATTGTTGTCTCGAAAGGGGATCAGAAAATGAATAATATCTAACAAATTTACGAAAAAATAAGACTGATCATAAGATGAACGACTATTAAATATTAGTTATGACACAACGATAGTGCCCTTTTGTGGGAGCTAGATAGCCCTATATCTTAAAGCCTTGCGCCATACATTCTTTGTACTCGGAGGGAGATACGTAGAATCAAAAAGGTGTTATTAAGATTGTAATAACTGTGTGGGTCGCCGAGTGCGAGTTAGATGACAACTTGAATATCAACAATCGAGACATGTTGAAAGTGAGAAAGCAATGCCTGTATTATCTCTATGTCCCTTTCCTTTTGTGGTGTATACTTGCGCTCTCTAACCCACTCTCTCTCATTTTTAATAGCAAGTGAGATGGCAGTTTGGTGTTTACTTTCGTGACAGTCGGGTCGCTCAACTGCAGGCTCTCGAGTTATTATCATACTAATTCGGAATACAAAAATAAAAATATTATTTTTATAAGATACTTGTTCCCTCATTACACTCCTTCATTTCCAGCAATGGTCCCAGCCAGATAATTAATTGTCAGGAGAGAATTGAGGACGCCTATTAACGTCACCGTAATTCCCGTCAGATACCCAACTGGGTATAAACCCATTCGTTTAAGACGAATGTAACTATCATTTACTCCGGAGATCTGGTGTAGTTCCGTGCCCAAGACGTACCAGGCCGCCCAGAGATGTCTCCACGGCGCACACACACCAGGTTACTCTCCTCAGCAAGCGATCGTATTATAGAAAGTGAATGAAGAATACATCTTGAAGGCCGCTTAGAAAATTACATAAAAAGTAAATTTCTTCCTTCAGTATTTATGTGTTGTTTTAATAAGAGTCAGTAATCCCAACGGGAAAGAGGCACGTGACGTATTTAAATAGTCCATGTGACATCAGACGTATGTTTGTCCGCACATATAATTAGATTTGTTTGAAAAGATTCCCCACAATAAAATGTATGGTGTAATTATTAAGAATTGGTTAAATAAAAAATGTATAATGTAACATGGAAAAATATTTTTTAGAAAGACAGATTTAAAGGAAATACTTTATTATTAAACAAACTATAATTAGTTTTCCTCACGGAAAGCAAGACGAAAAATGAGCGCTGTTACCGTCTTTCTGTATACAGGGAACGGAAACAACGTTATTTTAAAAAAGAATACATAAAAGAGAGAACAGGGCCGATTTAAATAGTGCAGTCGAACAATGAGCATTGTTAGTAAGTTTCTGTTTCAAAGAGAATATCTTTGGTTCTTTTCATTATTTATAATCGGATGACGTACTTTTGTTATTGTTTCTATTTATTAGCCGTTTTTTAAATCGACGTAGTGATGTATCTGAAATTAGCAAACGCACAAATGGTGTGGATTCTATTCTTTACTATATTTCCTTTGAGCGGTAAGCGTAGTTGTGACTGAGAGAGAGGGAAACAGAGTTGTCTCTACCAAATCCTACTTTGACACTAATGATGAGAGCAAAAATAGACGTGCGAATATAAAAATCGATACAATCGAATAGAAAACAGAATTCATTTAATCCTAACACGACAAACTTAGATCGAAATTGATTGACGAAACGCTTTTCGGGATCTAGTTTGTGTTTATAAAGCTATACCGGTCATTAACATAGGGAAAATCTCACTTTACTTTTTATATGATTCGCCATTATTAAACAATGTTAATGCATGTTATGCTTGTACAACTGGAGACCTTGGAATTGAAATCGTTTGTTATGACTACTTCTTACTTATTTCTGTATTTACATTGCCCTCCTTGACGGCTATGCAGTGCTTGTAAACAGTATATTCTACTCGGTATTTATTCAAGATATTTATCTGTACCTTATTGAGAAGAACGAGTGCGCCTTCTTTCATGCGCTACAGTTTTGTTATCTCTAGTTCAAGGTGCTTCTGTATGTAGCTATTTTTGTAAATATCCCTGTCATACATTGCACTCAGGATAGATGCTTTATGGTCCCTACCTTTATCCAAATACCTGGACAGCTTTAATTGTTCTGTTCATGTGTATGGTGACATTTCATGCGATGATTAAGTTTTCATTGCCACTGACAGGAACCACGTTATATAAATACAATTTTTATGTTATATCTGATTTGTTTTTAGATTAAGATTGAAAATTTGTATTATTTGAATTATTCGGACTACTATTCTCATATTAGTTGTTATATTCACAACGTTTCGGTCGATGTAATCTTCGACATTCTTCAGGTGCATTTTTGATATTCGGAACGTTCTAGTCGCACTTGGGAATCTTAATATCAAACTCAGGCACTTATATGGAATTTAGAATTTAGAACTGTACCCTTCATTTTATTCACAGGGGTAGATTGTTTTCATTCCATCAGCAACGACCGGGTATAAGTGTTAATTTATGTTTTACTTATTTATTTTCGCTTGTGAGAAATATTTAACCTTCAACATTTAAAAGACTGCGTTTATAACTAATTGTAAACAGTTTTAGGTCACCATCAGACTATTTTCCTATGGTCAAAAGACGCAGCTGAAGAAGATTAGGGGTGATATCGGTCGAAACGTTATAAATATAACAACCAATATTAAAATATAACAAAAAGTAAAGTGGTCGATTATAGTCTGATTTATTCACTGCTTCCTGCTCGTTGACCAATTGGTCTAATCATTTTTATCAATTTGCTGTTCAGATCCCACGTTATAACAATTATTTCAATACCAGTAGCTTTTTATCAAGAAAAGAACTGGATATCTGTAAAACTCTCTTCCTGCTGACTGTTTTCCGCCTTGATCTTTTCAATAAAAAGATCAATAGGAACCTCTGCCTTTGTGCTAATCATATTACGTTATTTTTTAGCTCCTTACATCATGTAACAATGTGTAATGATAAGGCCAAGATTGAACTAATAAATGATGGCAACGAACATCTCCAGCATATATTCGATATTTTGAAATGTCAGATCGTGAGTAAATTGTTTTTGGGTTACTGTACACCAAACGTTTTTCTTATTTTTACAATTGAATTTTGCGACAAATGTCCAAATTCAAGGATAAATATCGCCAGAATATAAAAAATTCCAAGAGATATTTAAAAATGTTATAAAAGTTTCATCATATTTCATTTCAAAAATATTTCCAGTAATAAATTTTCAGGCTCGGGATTGTTGGTCCCAAGGGTTGTTTTAAAAGTGCCGCGACGACACGCGAATGGGTTAAATTGGGTATTTCATTTTATTTCCAAGTCTTCCTAACTAGGACTTTTGAATTTTTCGCCCTCCAAAAATCTACCTGGCAAAATTTACAGCCTCAATAGATAGTTTTTAACTTCAAGAAAACAAGATTTTCTAAAACGGTCGGGGTCTAAAATAGGCGGTCGCGATGCCTAAATTTCTTATTTCTGAACGAATTTCGTATCTCTGAAAAATTGAGTTCCTTACTCCAATCAGACTGAAATTGTTGATTTATCTTTATTTTCAGCCATATTTTATGGTGGGTCTATTAGAATTAAATTTCAGTGTGGTGGTCTTAGGGTGGATGATATAAGATAGAATGCCCCATATATACATGCATATATATATATATATATATATATATATATATATATATATATATATATATATATATATATATATATATATATATATATATATATATAAGGAAGTTGTAGTTTGCTTGAAGCATTACTGGTAAATATAAATGTTAGTAATCGAGGCAGGAGCAATGTGATATAGGTACCGGAAGATGGAACAGGCGAACAAAAATAAATGAGAAGAGAGAATATGAATGGAATCTCAAATCAATTTATTAATATTTCACGGTAAAGGTTTAAACAACAGAACGGTAAATAGAAAAAAGTTCCCTGTCAAGCAATTTAAAAAGTGATACCTCTCATTATCAAAAGATAAAAATAAAAAATATGATCGAATGGTCGAAAAACGAGATGGACACAACTGTTAACGAAATAGCGCAGGTAGCAGATACGCAGAAAATTAGTTTAGGTAAGCTAATTGGATATTAATATTAATTAATTTCTATCATAATTTATTTAATTCTCGTTCGATTATTCAGCTTAAAGCTTGTCATCTTATTAATATTTATTTATTTATATACCTAATTATTTATTATTATTTTTTATTATATATTTTTTTATAATTACGTTTTAATTTTGAATTATAGTTAGTGAAAGTCGTTACGATTTTACTAGAAAATGAACGGTCAAAGGGAGGCAACTGCAAGATTAAAATCGGCCTTTCATCTATCTGCCCAGAACCAATCCACCTCACACTTCTATGCCTTTTATTCTGTGCTTAAATATCACTTATATTTACAATATTAATTTGACATGAAATGAATAAAATTTAAATAAATTAATTTTAGGAATAATTATACCCTATATAACATTACATATCAATAACATAAATAAGAATTAGAAATATACACTTCATATGTATGTATATATGTATATTTATATGTATATATATATATATATATATATGTATATATATATATATATATTCATAATCTCTAATTCCCCACCCAACCATCCCTTTTTCATTTAACTGAGTCTTGATCTTCTTTGAATTTTACCATTCCTACTACTGTAATGTTACCTTTTGTTTCACAATTGATTTCAGTTTTGAATTTAAATTAATTCTAACCAGATTTTAATCTTGCAGTTGCCCCCCTTTGACCGTTCATTTTCTAGTAAAATCGTAACGACTTTCACTAACTATAATTCAAAATTAAAACGGAATTATAAAAAAAAAATGAAAAATGATAAAAAATAATAAAATAATAATAAATAAGTATATGAATAAATACATATTAATAAGATGATAAGCTTTACGCTGAATAATTATACTATAAATTTAATAAATTATGATAGAAATTAATTAATATTAATATCCAATTAGCTTACCTAAACTAATTTTCTGCGTATTTGCTACCTATTCTCTGCGGTATTTCGTCAGCAGTTGTGTCCATCTCGTTTTTCGACCATTCGGTCATATTTTTTATTTTTATCTTTGGATAATGCGAGGTATCACTCTCGAAAATTTAAGGTTACCTTTTTCCGGACCTTTTTAAATTGCTTGACATTGAACTTTTTTCTATTTACTGTTCTGTTGTTTAAACCTTTACCGTGAAATATTAATAAATTCATTTGAGATTCCATTCATATTCTCTCTTCTCATTTATTTTTGTTCACCTGTTCCATCTTCCGGTACCTATATCACATTGCTCCTTCCTCGGATTACTAACATTTATACATATATATATAATATATTTATATATATAAATATTATATCTACATATATATTATATATATATAATATTTATAAATAAATATTAAATAATTTATACCTACAGATGTAAGCGTTTCAAGCTTATTTCTCTCATCAATGCAGGAAAGTAACAGTTTGAGACGGTTGAGAAATGCAAACACAGTTAAAAAAATAGCCTAGAATCTAAAAACAGTCGCTATATCCACTGGGCCACCGGAAACCCTCACGTAATTAAGAGAAATTAAAATCTATATGTACCTAGACGCGGACACAGATAGAAGTCTAGTCAATAGAGTTACATTCTTGTAAGTACACATTTTTAAAATAGGCTGTAATAATATTGGCGAATAGCCATCATTGCTGAGACCAATTACTAAAAATCAACAAAAAACACGAGTATTGATTTACTCCTCCCCAGGAGTTAGGCACAAGGCCAGTTTTTATCTTACTCCCACAAATAAGATGTGACCCAAGGTCGGGTCGGGAAAGTTGGGTTTAAAAATTGCCTGGGCAGCCCCGTCGGCATTCCCCGGTAGGGGTGCCTCAGGCAGTAAGCAATAAACTTACTACTCCCCAAAGAGGGGAGGCGAACTCTGGGAGGGTGGACCTCCTAGAACTGCACAGGACAGACCCATAGACCGGTGTAAATCCGTAAATCAAGTCCTGAAGGCTAAGACAATACCAGTCTATGGGGTGCAGTATCCATCAGAACAGATACTACACTTTGATCTTAGCCAAAAGGCCAAGAAAAAAAACACGAGTAGAGGGGATCACGAATCTGTTTCTAGAGATTGTAATAGAGGCAGTATTTGTTGTTCTTTATTTACTTTAGAAACATGGTTAAATAAAAAAATAAATGAATGAACATAGGTTTAAAAAGTGTTATTGCTACCGAGACGTCTTTCGGTCAACTCTTTTCGAAGGAAATCGTCGACTAAATAATGGTGAAAATACGAATCAAATAACAAAAAAGAAATTCGCTAATGAGGGTTAAAAAAATATATATGAGGAAGGTATTTCAACGTGCACCTATAAGTTCTAAATTGTGGGTGTACTCCTTCTGCTTCTACGAAGACGGTTTACGCAAATAAATGGCAACCGCTTCTATGATCTTGAAACGATTTCTCGAACGAGCCCTGTGCAAGACAGTAAACGCCTCATTAGAATACCCTCTAGTGCACACTTAGCACTCTAATAAATTATCTCCATTGACAGATTCATGGACTTGTAAACGCCCAGATGTCGGCAACTGTCTGTGCCGACGTATCAAGAAGGGGATGTGTTAGGAAATTCTGACCTCTAATCGGTGAATGGTACGCCCCACGTTGTCAGCCTCGCACATACCACGAGAATGGTAAACAACTAGACTGTATTGAATGGTGAGGATAACATCGTTACAATGAGGGGCTAGCGCTTCGAGTACTAAACACTGTTCGCACGTTGGTCGCAAAATAACAGCGAGACAGGGCTTCAGAGATTATATGTGATAATTATTGATTTGTAGTGACAATCCATCGCAATTTGACATAAACGGGACATTTGTGGGCGCAAAAATATGTTTCCCCTTTTAAATGCAGCGATTATGTTTTTAATACATCTTTCAATGGTGATAACTATTGAAGAGAGAGGATGTCTGTTATTCTTTTAAGTGTTCTATCTATTTTAGAATTAGAGAAGATCAACAACGCCCGATGCACCAATGTTTGTATCAGATTGATTTTTCTGATTTTGGGGAAGAATGAATTCGAACTTATATACTAGCCTGTAAATTTGGGCTTTCTGTATACGCTGGTTAAAAAGTATTCTTCGATTCTTTCAACCAAAACGTGTAAGAATTCTAACGAGTTATTAATTGGCGCTACATGTTCCCGTTGAAACAAAACTCAACCGACTTAGTAGCCCAGTCCATGAGATTAACGAATATATTCTCTAGAAATGACAGCTTAGCTAAGGAACTCCGATAAATAATATCGGCACAAATCCGATACATTTGTAAATAAACTGGATATATCGAAAGAACAAAGGTGTTCACTGTGTAAAGAACACCTGCGAGGATCTCAGCTAACCATATGGCCAATTTATGCTGAGGTGAGCCCTACATAGATAAAATAGGTCTCATAGAAACATTGACGTTAGCTAACTCATATATCTTGGGACGTTGGCACCTCACAGCACGTATTCTGTCATAAATCTATTTAGTAAGCCATACCTTTTTACGGCATTGTAATTTGCTTTCAGTCGTGTCATTCGAAGTGGCATTATCTAAATATTCATTTTTTCGATATAGTCGATGTGGTCGAGAATAACTACTCCTGAACTCTATTCAGGTTTAGTAATGTAATAATATTCTTCATGAGAACAGTATACCCAGAAGATAATCGAAATCAAAATAGAGTATACGTGTGGATATTAAAACCAGGTACTCTAACACTAAAGCATGAGCAATAACCATGAAAGGAGGGACAACACTTCATTATCTCAATACGTATGGTTTCTACATACGAATGATAGGGTACCCGTCTTTGAATGGGACATTTTAAAGGGGGGTCTATACACTGATGGTACCCGCCCCTATGCGTTATTTCTGTCTTAATGAAAAATTAGTGATCATTAGATTATCAAAAAAAGATAAATTATAAAACCATAGAGGGAAGTAGGAAATTGTTGGATGCACTTCAAATACATAACGTTGTATGAATGTATAAGTAACTAAGAGATAACACCATGACATCCTATCAGAGAATCTCAAAAAATATTTTAAAACACCATAAGATATTGTAAACACGTTACGAAAATTTAGAAAATAATCTTATTAACTGCAGTTATTATTCTTTGAGGGCATTTAGATTAACATATTTAACAACTAAGAAACAAAAATAACTCGCCGGGAATAATAATTAATAGTGATAAATAAATAGGATATGATAGTAATATAAATTAAGTTTTCTGTACTTCATTATATCAGACATATTACCCTTTGTATTTTCTAGCAAATAAAAGTATATACGAATATAGACAGAAAAGAATATTCCAGTAAACTAAAAGTATAAAAGCGAAGGGAAAAATACCTAATTTTTCTTGATTTTTGATATTTTAATATTTATAACAGGGTCTCATGGCTGTTTATATGTGTGTGTGTATATATGTATAATTGTATGGGTATATGTATGGGTATATATGTGCATGTATGTGCTTATGTACACGTATTTATGTCTGTATATATATATACACGTGTATATATATATGCATATTGGCAACGATGTAATAATAAGTCAGCTTTTAAATTCGGTCGAGTCGTCGGAAAGAAAATGACACTTTCATTTAATATTGCGGGAAATTATTAATACATGTCGAAAAAGAAAATGAAAAGTATGGGAAGAAGAATGAGAATAAAAAGTATGGCTAAATAGATGGCTAAATCGACCCCCCTCCCTTATGATTCACTTTTCTAAGCACGGCTGCTAGACTGTCTGACGATTTTATTTGAGAAGACGTGATTTTGTTGTTAACTTTTAGTGGGGGTATTTCTAATTTTCTGTTCTGTTGTTTTTTTGTATCCGTTGTACAAATTGATTTTCATTATCATGTCTCGGCTTTAAGTCGCTTAAACGTAATTGCATTTGCGTAGGTCGGTTTAAATATATATATAAATTATTCAAGTTCAAATATATTTACATAAATACCAATATTTTTTTCAAAAGTTCTTAATACAACATAAAACTTTTTAAAAATTGAATAAATATTGGTGACAATCTATTTTTACAACTATATAAGTTTAATGGGTTTTTATTAGATATTTTATATAAACGTTTTTTTGTTGGGAAATATCGATTTACAAGATTAAGAAACATATGACAAAATTTCAAATTGACTAAAAGGTTGAACGGAATGGTATACCATATAATTTTCCAGTTTCTATTTTTCCTGCTAGCGTTCCTATTTTTTCTGTTGTGGTATTTAAAGTTGTTGTAGGTATAACTATTTAAAGTTGTTGTAGGTATAACTATTATTATTATTAAAAATGTCCTACTTATAGGAATTATTGCTAATTCTATGACTAGTTAATGTTGGGATATGGATATGCTTAATAACTTAATGTGGATGATTCGACTTGAGATTAAAATATATTGTGTCGTAATTTTCTTTCATATATGGGTTATAATTGCTCTGGTTAATGTTTAAATGTTACATCTAGAAAGTTTGTGACTTTAAATTATTTCAACTTTAATATATATATATATATATATATATATATATATATATATATATAAGAAGAATACTCGTCCAAGTACAGGTAAAATTAATTCTTCGAACAGAAAAGTTTTTCATTATTGTATGTGTGTATTACTTATATTAAAAACAAATATGATGATCTAGAATTTATGTCTAGAATCCGTATTCCATTTTTTTCAAAATTCCTTACATTATTTTTATTGGAGAAACTATCTCAAATTTAAGGCCTAAGCTAAAAGCGACAAAATTAAACACTGAAATTCATGGAATCATGCTTAATAAGGGTCTAATTGCTATAGATCAAACGCAATGCAAATCTGAAATATTTGAATTTTTAAATGAGAAGTTATGCCCATATAATGCCCCTTTTTAAATAGTCCTTAAAAACTGAAATCTCGGTAATATTTATTAACTGAAATCTAATACCGATTGTTAAAATTTCAGACAAAACTTATCTGAATTTTCACGAACGTAATAAAACGAAATTAAACTAAATGTAAACCATATTACAACCCCTTACGCTTAGCAGCTGTATTATTAAATTCGTACTAATCGGTTAATTTAGGAGTGAATCTTGTACATATAAATATATAAACATATTCAGATACCTAAATGTATATATATATATATATATATATATATATATATATATATATATATATATATATATATATATATATATATATATATATATATATATATATCTATATATATATAAAAATTAATATATATATATATATATCTATATATATATATATATAAATTAATATATATATATATATATATATATATATATATATATATCTAAATTAATATATATCTAAATTAATAATATATAATATTTATAAATAAATATTAAAGCGGGCACAGATAGAAGACTAGTCGAGAGTGTTCAACGAACGTATTCGGAACTTTGCATAAGAGTTTTTGACAGTCTATTTTAACTTCCCCGAGAGTGCTCAACTTCAATTTCTTAAAGGGGCTTAGTATAATATTTATAAATAAATATTAAATTATTTATACCTACAGACGCTAGCGTTTCAAGCTTATTGCTCTCATCAGTGCAGGGAAGTAACAATTTCAAACGGTCGGGAGGCGCGAACCCGGTACACAGAGTCAGCCATATCCACTCGGCCCACGGAAACTGTCACGTAATTTAGGGAAATTAAGATCTATATGTACCTAGAAGCGGGCACAGATAGAAGACTAGTCGAGAGTGTTCAACGAACGTATTCGGAACTTAATATATATATATATATATATATATATATATATATATATATATATATATATATATATATATATATATAATTGAGACTAAAAAGTCTTTAAAACATGTTTAGATGCAATATTTATTAATAAAATAAAATCAGAATAAATTGTATTTTGTTTTCATTTTACACTTTGATCTTTTGACTAATAATTTCGCGAGACATCTCGCATCTTCAGAGTATGAATAAAAGTTGTAATATTCCAATAGTTCCGTATGTTTTTCGAAGTCTTTAGTTGGGAAATGGATGTTGTGTTATTATAACGACATATTCACTTTTTAATATGAGGTAACGCGCATGCATGCGAGATGTGTATTAAAATAGAAAAGTTCATATTTTTTTCTTTTTAAACTAAAAAAGAAATGCGTTTTACGAATGTATCACCACTTATCAAGGCCAAAAGTGTTAACGAGACGAACTGATTGTCAGTTTAATTTTAATCATAGAAATTTAAAAAAAATCGTAATTCTGATAAGTGTTTCAGCACTTGGTGCAAGGGTGCAGAGAGTTTATCATGTATTTTCGGAAAATACCGGGTGTGCCTTGATGGTGGTTTAAGGCTAAATGCTAAATACTTTCTTCGGACACACACCAAGATTTGAATATTATTAAATGTAACAAATAATAAAAAAGATAATCTGGCTTTATGAGTTCGGTGTAAAAGGACAGATTTTCCCATTCAATCCCAAGCAACGTCGATTATTCATATTAGTTTGTAATTGCACCAACGTTCTGAATATAACTTTATCAAGTTATAAATAATTGTGTTCAAGCATATATAACTATACATAGTCGTTTATAGAATGAAAAGTTCCTATTCAAGGGAGATAATTTAGACTAAAGTAGTATTAATCAAAGAAAATGATCTTAGATTGGAGTTAAAATTCAGAGTAAATATTCTCTAACCATGGAAGCGACATATGATATTTGTCGAGACGAGAGTATTCGTCTCGCAAGCGAACTCTTGTTTACTGTGATGTTAAATTCAAGCAAAATAACCCAGTGTTTATCAGGTCATGATAACTTTTAAAACATTTAGAGTTGATATTCTTGTATTATATAAGCGCGATACAAATGTTTAATTGTGAATATTTTATTTTTATTTTTTATTGTATTTGACACGTGAATGGATTTTTGATTAATAGTTTTTCTGTTTCGCTTGTTTTTGTGTTCTATTAATGGACTTATTAACAGAAGGCAGTTCTGTTGATATCAGTCGAGTTTTTTTAAGGGAATGGTGGCGTTCACATCAGCGAAATCGCCTGACAAAGAAACAACTCTTGTACAAGATGGCTTCTAAAATGGCCACAATTCTCAAATAACGCTTTCATATCGGTACACAATGTGGATTTTATTATTATCTAATCAGAACAAAGAATTGCAGAACGGCACATTCTTATTTACATTTATTTCTGTTTAACGGCAGATCAACCCTTTTTGCGGTTATTTAATTTTAAAACAAAATACCTATTGGTTTACTTGGTTTGTTACTTATCTGATCAAAACTTCTCACTATGAAACTGTTATGTTCTCAAAGGTACATAATAAAATAAATAATTAAAACACACATGTATAAACATTAATGATGTTATATTACACTCGCCATTGTAGCTTCTGCTACGTAATCGTATTTACCATCTTTCACCGCAGGAAGTTGTGACAAAAAGTAGGAAAGTAGGATTCCATAAGCCACCACAAAAGGTAGCGGACTCTGGCGCCGCAACAAAATGCTTGAGTAGCCACGTCGGCATTCCCCGGTAGGGGCGCCTCAGGCTGTTAGCAATAAACTAACTACTTCTCAAAGCGAGAAGATAAAGCCTGGAAAGGGGGATCTCCGAGGACCATACACAACCATACGTTAGCCTGATAGAAGCAACGCCATTGCCGCCACAGTTGTCCATACACAGATGTATTGACGATGACGTATCCTTGATTGGCTGGTATGCATAGCTACTTGATTCCCTGAGTTGATTATAGAAGTAGTATTATATATTTATCAGAAGATATTGTGTATTTAGATGGAACATATACTACAACAGATATAAATGATGAAGAGCGTTTTAACTGAAACAATATATACAGATGAGTCACGATTTACCAAGGCCAAAATCCACTTGCGGATAAGAGTTAATGAGATTGTGACTTGAATGATTAACAGAACTTTGAAAACAATGAATGGAAAAACAACATTTCATTAGTTAAGAAGACGACTCGACAAGTATTTGTTGATATTAGACTTGAGGGAAACAGTCCCGTGCTAATGTGTCCCAAAGATAGTAAGTCTTTGAAAGTAAAATCACTTCATTAAAATTCAATTTTTCTTAGGTACACTAAGACAGAAAGAAAAGTCATTTGCAATGGTGAGAGAGGATGAGTTCATGCTGTGAATTTTTTACAGGAAAAAAAATACAGAGATCAGAGCTAAGTTATATATAGAACGTTAGGAAAAGTTCAAAATCTAAGTTATTTATACTTTATAGGCAATGGGATTTGAACCCAGAATAAGATAGCTGCGAAACTTCAAGTTTGGTTTCATAGAAATGCTTAATTGACTAGCATTAATTTTTAAGAGAAATGCTTTAATTCTGACATACTTTGTGTTAGGTTACGGTTAAGATTAGGGTTGAACATTTATGACATTCTTATCACAATTAAATACGGTTTCTTTGAATGCACTATTACTGAACACTGAGTAGAAATTGCTGCTGTTATCAATGTAACGTGTAAGTCTGATACTGGAAATGTGATAAAAACTACTCACTTTTATTTGTACCAAAGTGAGATACTTATCGTTTTACGACAAGATAAGAATCAAGGAAAGAAAATGGCTCTTAAAAAGGCGTGGTTTAGCAGCGCTTCTCAAGTGCAGATTTAGTGAGATCCAAACGCACTGCCATTACTTTGTCTATTGAGAACGCAATTAGATATTCTTAGCAGACATTTTTTGCACGTTTTTATAAATAATAAAAATAACAATAATGTGGGGAAAAGTATTACCAAATATTGATAAAAATATAATTAAATAATTTAAATATGCATAATATGAATTACAATTCATTTTGAAATGAAAATACGTTGTTAATCTTCATCTTCATAATTACTGTTGGTGTATTTGCGGTATTTATTGGTTTACGTTTTGTCTAAAAGACGACAGCTCAATAAAAAGTACGAAGTAAAAGAAAAGGTTGGAATAGATATAGGAAGAATGAAAAAAAGCGGAAGGACAAGGAGGAGAAAAATAGATAAAAACGACACATAGTAAAACGACAGTGATAACCATAAATAGAGAAGAAAATGACACAGACTATAAAGCAACAACGTGTAAAGAGTAAATAGATAACAGAAGACATAAGTAAAAAGACACAGACAAGAAATTCGAAGAAAAAGACCTCGAGACAAAAAGACAGACAAAAAAGGCAGAAAAAAGATACAGTTAAAAACGACACAGAGTAAGATACATTAGAAACACACGCATAAACAAAAATACACGGTAAGAATGGTAGGTAATAAAGACACAGAGAACAATAATCAAGGATAGCTATATAAAAAAAGGATACATAAGAAAGATATAAGTAAGAAATGCCACGGAGAAAATAAACATAAAGAAAAGATTGGCATAACCAATCAACAGAGTAATAAGCACAGAGAGTATAAATAGCACACACGTAAAGAACATGAAAATAAAGGTCATAGTAAACTAGGAAAGAAGTAAAAGGCACAGAATAAATAACTGAATATAGATAATAGACCCATATACAGAAAAAATATGAGTAAAATGGCTACAAAGAAAAATATCCACAGAGAATAAAAGACACAGGTAAAAAAGAAACAGATATAAAATGCCACAGGGAAAAATGGAGTAGAAATATTAACACGGAGAAAAAAGATAGATCCAAAGACAAAAAAAATACAGAAAAAGATGCATAGGTGCAAATGACACAGACTAAAAGAAACACGAGATTAATAATAAGAACATGGTTTGGTTGCATAAAATAATCGTGTCGGATCTCAACAACGACGACAACAAAAGAAAATGGGCCACAAAATGTTGGGTGGGACCTGGGTGTAAAAAATGGATACAGACTGTGGTTTTGTTGGGGTAGGGGTGAGGATGAAAGTAGAAAATGGCAGGAAAGAGAAATAGAATGAAGGATGGCAGCATTCTCACGCTCCCTTAGATAACAATTCGGTGACGATTTCCTCGTCCCTTTACTCAAAGATAATTGAGTGGGGATTTACTAAAGAGTCCATTTGAAGAAGATTCTGTAACATGCAAAGCATATCTAATTTCAATATATGAGAGGGGGCGTCGACATCAAACTATTATAGTAATCTTTCTCTAATAGACAAAACGTGTCTATCTGCCTGCTCCTATTTACTGCTTTCCCATGAGGGCAGAGTTAGACATGAGGTCGGATTTTATGTGGGGAAATCCAGCCTTCGAAGAAGGGGCACTTTGGATTGGGACAAAAATAAAACTTGCCTCAGTCTAGAAAGAGAAGATTTTCTTCTTCATTGATTGAGGACAAAATTGATGAAGTTTGATATAAGAACAGATACTACACTTGATGTGTAGCCACAAAACCAACCTTTCTTGCCGCTTTTCATGCTTTTCACCCCTATAAAGACCTAAACACACACAGCATATGTAAATCTGATGAAGAATTTCTTATAGCAATACCACATTGTTAGCACTAATACAACATGTGTGCTAACACGTAAACGGTCGTGATATTGATCGATTTGAAAACAAAACAGTAGATCCTGAGTTTAGGACCAAACAAGAATAATGGAGTAAAACTGTAAACGAAAATAGTGTCTATTTTAATTTTCATATTGAATTTTGTAAATATAATTTATGGTTCAATGTTATAGTGTAATAAGTTTAAGTGTATATATATCTACCTCTCTATCTCTTTCTATATATGTAGTATACATACATATATATTATAAGTTTTATTGATACAAATATTTGGTTGCTACACATTAATATATGTTTGACTTTCAGCTTTCACAAGCTAGATTTTCTCAAGCAAAAAAACCCAATCTTCCTGTCGTAAAAATACGTATATGCGTGTGTAATTATTGTGTTGCATATATTTTGAAAAGACGATGTGTTTCCAATCAACGATGAAATGTCAAAAACTGTACTCCCCACCCAATAACAGGCTTGAAGTAAAAAATATATCCCCTCCTTCTATTACCAGATTATGTATTCATGCAAACAGCTAATAGCTGACTGACTTAAAATAAGTTGAATCTAGTCATATGACTCTTACGAATGTTAGCTTTTCTTTATTCTTAATACAGAAAACATAAAGAGCGGACACATATGTTTTTCCCCGGCTTTACAAAATCGAACTTGTCCAAGTAGCGATTTAAATGTATCTTGATGTGTAGACGCCAACTATTTGAATAAATAAATCTTTTATTATATATAGCTCATTGAGAACTATTACATAAACACAGTAAAGATTCTTCCGGATTTTTACCTCTGAAAAAAACTTACTATATATATATATATATATATATATATATATATATATATATATATAGTATTTCGTGTATCCACATAACATTTTATAAGGGGATATCATTTTTTATGTATCAATTTTCAGTGTTTATTTCAACAATGCTCGACACGTAAGTAGAGCTAGGTAGTAATCTATGAAATATATTTATAGCAATTAAGCTACACAGAGGCTCCCGCGTTTTATCCCCGGGGAAAAACTTCAGGCTGCATGGAGTTATTATTGGCGGGTGTTTTTATATACACGGCTAGCGAGTTAACCAATCTGATTCTTTATTGTTCTCTCAGCCAATCGTTGGGCTTCCCGTGAACAAAGGTCTTGTTAGTGATACTTCTTATATCATGTTCTATTGTTCTGTTTTCTATAGATTGGCCTATATCCTGTTTTCTTTGTTGTATATATATATATATATATATATATATATATATGTGTGTGTGTGTATATATATATGTGCATATATATATATATATATATATATATATATATATATGTATATATATATATACTCAATGATGAAAATGTTATAATTTTGATTTCTTAATTGACATATAATAATTAAGCTGGTTTACTACCTGCAACAGTATTTATTGGTAGCGGATGAACTTGCTTAACTTCACAATGCATTTATGTATCTTTAAGGTCTAGTTTAATATTATCTTAGTTTAAGCATTTGAATATTTATATATATATATATATATATATATATATATATATATATCATTATATGAAGTGAAATAATAAAATAAGGTGCGAATCAAATTTTATTAGAATCTAATGTTCAGGCAAAGTACCTTAAAGTCCTTAACGCATGAGTTAAGGACTTTAAGGTACTTTTCCTGAACATTGAATTCTAATAAAATTTGATTAGCACCTTATTTTATTATTTCACTTCATATAATGCTATTAATGCTCTATCCAGTATATTGAGCTTCAGTTTGATCCGGATGTCCACTAATTAAAGATATTAGTTGTCTCTAATATCTTTTGTTGTATTAACTTCATATATATATATATATATATATATATATATATATATATATATATATATATATATATATTTATTAATGACGATATATGTATTAGCATATACTATCAGATTCTTTTACTTTGCAGTCTCCTTAAAAGATTCAGCTCGATGATTATCAATTAATGACAACAGAGCAAATATAATCTTTTAGGATGTACTAGCTTTGAACGAAAAATTCAAAATGGCGTATTAGTGGGTTCCCCCACGTGTGAGTTTGCTCTTTTTCTTTGTTTTTTTTGTTTTCACCTAAAAAATGAACCACTGTATAGTGTAGGTTTTTTCAAGACACTTTAATCCAAGAACTTTTTACTCTTTGTGAATTTTTATGATGATTTTGTAATGTAGCAGAGACAATATTGACATGAAACGGACCGTAAAAATATATCTCACAGAAATGTTATGTTTTTTGGAAATGTGAAAAAATAAAAATAATAAAATAAAACCATGGTTATTGGAATATAATATGAACTGACCTATATATATATATATATATATATATATATATATATATATATATATATATATATAAGCAAGCGTTGTTGAACATCACGGAACTTTCACGTTTGTATATTTTCCTCGTGAGGTTCTCAAACCGTTGAGCCATCTTTCTGGTTTTAGGTGGCAATCCGTATAGTACTTCGCCGATAGTTTTTAATTCGGCCATTTTCTCGAGCGCTTTCGACTTTCGAGTCGTCTTCAGGATTAGGGTTTTTTTTTTTTAAATTTAACACGAAAATAATACACAAAAATAACTGCACAAACAGACTTTAAATACTAGAAGCAATATTCATTAAAACTAAACAGCCTAACATTAACAAAATAGCTTTCAACACAGGTACCAACATATTAAAAGTATTCCATAATTAAATGGAAATTAAGTAAAAACAAAATAAATAAATAAATAAATAGATTATAGTAATAATAGTAATAGGAATAAATAATAATACATAAATAAATAATAGCAAAAATAAGAACTAACAAAATAAATAAGTAAACAATAAAACCAAACACACAAACGATAGAATAAAATGAACTCAACCACACACCCTCTTCTCTCTTTCATTCGGCCGTAGCGATAACTATAAAACACCAACTCCAGTCTTCTTATTTAAATTTAAAAAAAAAAACAAACAAAACCCTAATCCTTAAGACGACTGCGAAAGTCGAAAGCGCTCGAGAAAATGGCAAAGTACTATACGGATTGCCACCTGAAACCAGAAAGATGGCTCGACGGTTTGAGAACCTCACGAGGAAAATATACAAACGTGAAAGTTCCGTGATGTTCAACAACGCTTGCTTGATAATGACTTGCTGCCTAAATATACATATATATATATATATATATATCTAACCGAAATGTAACTTCGGTATTTTCTCTCCATTATCACTATAAGCATCATGTTGATTACAGCTGGAGGAGGAACCCCTCCCTGGTTTCCGTTTACCTTTTTGGTGACTATCATCAAGGTGTTCTTGCCATAGTCGCTACGCTAGGCACTGCGGGTTGGCGATGCTATTTGCCTATAGCTAGAAATTTTGTAATGAAGCTCAAACAACATATTTGTTTCACATAAATTTCCACTGTAAAAATTAATCTTCAGGAAATAGTAACATTTTTGTTTCGTGACATAATATCACTATAAAATCCGTATGGTCTTGCAACGTTGATATTTTTTTAAATGTCTTCATGAGTTAGCGCGGGCGCACGTAAATGTATTAAAAGTTGGTACTCCTTTATAATAGCGTTGGGTAATATAAATATACAAGTTTTATAGTGATATTATGCTACGAAAAAAAGAGGAAAACATGTAGTATTTCCTGAAGATGGCATTTACAGTCGAAACTTAGTTGATTTAAGTAAATAAATATCTATTAAAACATATATGCGTTGTTTTGGCTCCAATAAAAAAAAGTATTATTCGTATTACCGACGTTTAATATGTTTACCAACGTTTAATATGTTTACGCGCGTCCGCGCTACCTCATTACGAATACATTTAAAAAGCATCACTGTTGTAAGACCATACGGGTTTATAGTGATATTATGTCACGAAACAAAAAAGAAAAATAAAGAAAATGCTACTATTTCCTTAAGATTAATTTTTACAGTCGAAACTTAGTTGAATTTAAATAAACAAATATTTATTTAAAAGAAAATATATGCGTTGTTTGAGCTTCAATACATAATTTCTTACCTAACTCATTCAAAAAGGAGTACCAACTTTTAACATATATATATATATATATATATATATATATATATATATAATTAAATGACTTTCTGCTATATTTGCTTATTCATAATATCTTGAATTTACCTTCTTGGGACATGTTACATTTTTTCCATCGAAGTGTTTTATTTTATCAAACATTTTTTTTTGTATCTTTTATATTTTTTTATATATTCAAATCTGTGTTAACTAATATAATTTTACTGAGTTATTCCTATGATCTCCTATAATGATAAAAGCTTGCAGTTTTGGAAACCTATGGGTTTATGAAAGGAACACATGTTTATTTATATAGTCCTTCTTTAAACTACTTGATGATATAATAAATATTGTTCTGCTTCTCATTTTTATTCTCATCACTCATTTCATGTTATTATTGCTCTACCTCGTATATTAAGCATTCACTTGTAATAATATGATTAATTTAAAGATAAAACTTTATCTTTATCATCTCTCCATGTTATGTTATTTTATTTTATAGTTATATATACTGATAACAGCGAGAATGAAACATTTTGTCAGGTTCACACTCGCTATTTATATGGATATATTTTCCTAAAATATACATATGAAAGCACAGAATTTGGTTAGTAATTTTATTTCTCATATATAAATTATTAACCTTTCTGATGCCGTAAATGAAAAATAACATATAGAAAGGAACAATATTTCTGAATTCATTTAAGATGTTGGGGGTTAGTCTTAGGTGGTTGTCTGACTTGCTATTTGCATTCACGCTTGTTCTTTGCTAAAAGTAATTACATGGAAAAGTAAAAGCATGTAAATTATAGTTGTTATATTTTTTTCATTTGAATATTTTGGACGTTTTTCTGGTCTTTCACAAAAATTGAATTATTAATAAAAAAATCGATGCTACCCTATATTAAAAGGCTTAAGATTTTCAACTTTGTACAACCCTTATTTCGAATGTTTTAAGATAAATGTTTATCATCATAGCATTAACTGTTCGTTTTTAAACACATTGGGGTAAAATACCGACTTTCTTATTTGCATAGTCTGGAAAAAAGCCATTATACAATACTTTAATGATTCCTTATAATATATTATTTGTATTTCCCATGCAAGAAATGTATACATTTATTACTTTGCTTTAGTAGAACTGGAGATTTAAAATGTTATTGACGAAGGCGACGAAACAAATTAAATTTTAGATATTTATTCAGTTAATGTCTTTTATTTTTTATAGGAGTTGCTTTTGACTGGATCATACGCCCAGGACATTTTCCAGAGACGTTACATGATGTGTACCCAGAAGAATATACTGGTAGCATTTAACAATAACAAATCTTTTCTATGTGAAATAATGACAGCGAAAAACCAGCTATCTACATTTTTTTTTATTAAAGTGTCACCCCTTATATACGTAAAAAGGCCACTCGAGGATCAGGGTTAATGAGTGTCAGGTGGACGTTGAGACTACATCGTGATGATTGGTAATGATGGTGGAAATTAGGCAGAATTTTATTATTTAAGAGGGTGCCTCATCAAGAATTTGTTTACATCGGACATGAAAATGACAATGTTGCAGTCAACTGGAAAGCATCCTCGTGGTATGTGTTCCACATACGATTAGTTTTGGGGGAGAAACTTTCCTCATGGAAGTTTCGTTTAGTTTGAGGCAGAGAGAGAGAGAGAGAGAGAGAGATGGAGGAAATTATTGATAGACGTGTTATTTTTGTGAATATTTTACTGGGGGTACCATAAATTGAAGCTCAGTCCAGCACCTTCCATGACAATAACGACCAAGTAGATAAATACCAGAAACGTCTTTTCTGTAATGAAAGAGGTAGTGTGGAGAAGTCTGTTTTGTACTCAGTAAAGACAGAAAACGGTGCCTTGAGCAACACCTATTAATATGTGGCAACAGTATTCCATCTTGGCTCTTATACAGGTAGAGGATTGCTACAGAACTCAGATACCTTCTAGAGCGGTAGAATGATCCAACCATTTTTTCAGCGACCTTAGGAACGGATTTGATGTAAGTTTCTATTTCAGGTCTGAAGGAATGGTTAGTCCTAGAAGCTTGTCAAAGCAGGGGCTTCTTCAAGACGAGAGCCATTCATTTCAATTAGTGTCAAGTGGGGATCAGAGCGTTGGTGGTGAAAAGAACGAAGCTTGGTTTGGGACGCATTAAAAGTAACCTGACATCTTTTTCTCCCTTGTACCACGTGCTAAAGGTCGGAATAGAGAGAATCAGAAAGATCTTGGTTATTGCTGCTCTTTGAAGTGTTGCCATATATGGTTGTGCGGTCTGCATAAATGTCGACGAATGATCTTAGAATGTGATTTTGGGAGATCATTTATGAAGATCAAGAAAAAAGGTTAAGCTTAGAATGTATCTTTGATACTTCAATAGCTAAATCTAAGGCTATCTCCGTCAATCGTACCGTATGACCAATTTCACCTAATAAGATATGCATTTCACTTAAAAAGCATGTTCTACTTCTTTCATGTGAATCAGATGATTCTGGTGTTGGCATTAGTTTCCCCGATGTTTTTTTATTTAGAAATCTTTCTGGAAAGATATCGAGTACTTACGGGAAGAACCACGAGAAGGTTGTCAACATCCCTAAGTGAAAGTGATACTGTGGAACCGATTGGATTCGAAATTGGAACACCCGTGTCGATATCCACTTAACCACCGTCACCTCCCAAAAAGCATGTTTCTGCTAATACATTCAATATTTTACACATGTTGCAAGCATTTCCGTTTCGTTATAATGCTTGACAAGCTTTTAAGAAAGAAACTTCGTTTTTTTATTTTACCGTTACGTTATTTTACAAGCGATCATTTGATGCGGATTCATAAAAAAGTTAGCAATCACATTTGTACTTCGGATGCTATGTCTTATCTATTTTGAAAATGTATCAAAACAGTTTATTTTGTAAACGTTTTTCACGTATACACAAATGTGCTGCGTATCTAATAATACCAAAATGAAATTATAAATTCATCATACCAGCCAATCATTTATGAATATCTGCTTTGCAAACTAATTATTATATCACACTAGAAGACATTAATTTCCAGAGCCAAACAGTTTTCACCACTTTTATGTCCTTTTACTAAGATTACAATTAAGATATAATGCTACATAAAATTTATTCTAGAATTCTTGTTTTGATCCAAATCCATTACATTATTTTGATTCGAAAAATGTTTCAACTTTACAGCTTAAGCTTAATAGGTCTTAACGGGAAATTGTAATTCAGGGAATCCATCTTAATTAGTGCCTAATGATTATGGATTAAATTTAATGCAAATCTAAAATATTTGAATTTTTAAATACAAAGTTGTTTCCGTATTATGTTCCCGAAAAAACTTTTAAAATACCCCCCCATCAATTGATGTCTAATACCATTGTAAAAATTTCACAAAAAAGAGGTATCTTAATTTACATGAAGAGCTTCCATCTCCTTTTTAACCCGTTTGCATGAAACTAAATCAAACTAAATATAGACAACATTATCCACACTTACGCTTAGAGTGGGTCATATACATAGAACTATATAAATGCCTAACTTTATAAAATAAATATTGAGAAAAAGTACAGAAAATCTATTCAAGAATAGGTATAGTTATTATATGATGACAATATAAAAATAGTACTACATTATCTAAACTAGCAAATATATGCTCCCTCCGGTCGCATATTTTTGCTAGGCTGCCGCATCAGAAATGAAGGCTCACGCGTAAGCCAATGGAGCCCCAGTCATATTTCTGTGGTGGTTAGACATTGGTTTTCTGTGTTTATGACCAAGAATATTTTTAGTTGAAAATAAAGGAAAAAAAAATTCGACCCTACCCCGATTTTTGTTGTACCCTCGCCCATAAATAGAAAGACCTGTAGTTTAAAAAGAAAGAAAAAAAATGTTTTGTACCCCCCTCAATTTTTTTATATTACCAGTCATTGAAATATTTTTTAGTTAAGAAAAAAAAAAAATTTTTTTTGACCGCCTTCCCCCAATTCTTTTATCTCCCCCCCTATACATGTAAATATTTTTAATTAAAAAGGAAAAAAAAAACCTAACCCTAACTGTAACGACGGGAGCAAAATTAGCGTGGGTCCTAAAATGAAAAAGCACCAAAAAATCAAATACAGTGAACACAGTGTGTGTGTGTGTGTGTGTGTGTGGGGTTGTTTAATGACCTTTTTTTAATTTAACAATTTGATTCTACAATCAGTTGTATAGTTTTCCAGTACAATGTGTTAGTTTATTTTGTTGACATTAAAGAAAAAAAAAATCACATCTTTTTTTTTTAATAAATAAAACATGGAATCATAAATTCTGTTGAGGTCGTGAAAAAATGATAATATTGGATATGAAAGTATTGAGAAATCAAATACAGTAAACACGCAAAGTTTTTTAATTCTCGGAAAGAAAAAGTTTACCTGAACTGTGTGTGTGTGTGCGTGTGCGTGTGCGTGTGTGCGTGCGCGCGCGCGTTTTTATATAGTAATTTTTAAATCAATTATTATTTTAATTAAACAATTTGATTTAATAAATGTGTGTTTTAAAACATAATGGCTAAGAATAAACAAACTTAGGACGGTTTTAAAAATGGAAAACTGAGCACGGTGAATACCAGCATTGTTGTTTACATATTTAACGTGCCATATTAACATCGTCTGCTTAATCAGATCGCCATATTTAATTACCGGAGGGAGGGAGGATACTACTGATTAAAAAGCCAATCGGCTGCTTAATCAGATCGCCATATTTAATTACCGGAGGGAGGGAGGACACCACTGATTAAACACCCAATGACTTTGCAATTTTAACAGTACTCGTGTTGAAATGGTTTAGAAAACACGCCGGTTATGATGAAAATGGCTGTAATTAATTGTATGAATAATTTTTATTAATATAACCTCATCGGAAAATATTGTGAATACATATGTAAATTTGATAATAGCAGTTATAAGTGTATATTTGTAAATATGAATTTAATTGAAGGTTTAAAGGAACGACTTATGTAAATAGGAAAACCCATCTGGTGTCTTAACGGCTTTTAATGACAGTATATAAAGAATTTCAAAAAGATTAGTTTCAGTAAAAAAAGATTAGTTTCAGTAAAATAGTCATACTGGAGTTTCGGCTTCAGACAGATACATAAACTCCATTATTAATAGATATATTTGAGAATATAAAATAAAAACATAAATACTAATATTAATTGGAAAATCTGAAAATTAGCAAACACTCTAAATTATTACCGAAGAAACTTAGAAAAGATAAACAAAAATAAAACAACATTAAATGAATCTACAAGAAACAAGAATCTGTAGGTAAATGCAACCATGTAAATAAATATTCGCTTTTTTTAAAAGTCCTTGTTAAACAAAATACATAATAAAAGAATGAATTAATCAAGTATACACACTTATTTAGGATAGAATTTTAATATCTTTTTATCCACAATATTTCACATTTAAAACAAACATATAGGTAATATTAATAATAATTCATGTATCAAAACAAATCACATATTTAAAAATATTATCATATCGCGTGACGTCATGACAAATTTTAAAAATACCGTTACAATTAACTTTCAAGCTCAGTTTAAACTTCCATTCAAATTTACACGGACGCATGAGCTTAACATTCTTCTTTATTAATAGTTATATAAAAAGTAAGGTATATGGGTATGTTTCGATGTATGTACAGGATTCACTCCTAAACTAATTAACAGATCAATATGAATTTTGTACATACGAATATATAAACATATATACACACTTAACTTATCTTCCCTCTCTCTCTCTCTTTCTCCCTCTCTCACTCTCTCTCCTTCTCTTTCTCTCTCTCTCTATATATATACATATACACACACACACATATATATATATATATATATATATATATATATATATACAGAAAGGCAGAGAGAAAGAGAAGGAGATGGACAAGAAACCACACCGTAATATTAATGACAGTTTGTTTAAATTGGTGCAATGTTAATATATCACGTGACATAAAAAGTGTAATATAAATATTAAATATTTATTTTTGTCTTGACGGCCTTTCACCTTTCTGGTGTCACTATTAAACCCTTCGAGGTTCAAACCGTCAGAAATGTGATGTAGTTTTGATTACAGACCGAAGCAGCAGATTTCGATTATTACAGAATTTCGTCTCATATGTTGACACTTCTTTTTATTATTTTGTCACCCGTTTATTTTATTGTTTAAGAGCGTTCAAAATGAACGACCAAGAACTTAAGTGGAAAAGAAAGAAAAAAGAAAACATATTTTTTAGCGTTTTAGTAACACGAAGGGGCGGAGTTGTACACATTTCTTTGCTGGCAACCCTCGACCCGACGAAGGTCACGCTACTGTGCTTGGCTCGAGCACGTCATTTAAGGGTCTTCACACAAAGAAGGAACTATAAAAGAAGTACTTTGTCATCTTTAGTAAAGCTCTCACAGCCATTTCATTGAGCCTTTAAGAAATACATTTGAAGAGAAAGCCAAGAAATATAACTCACGTATTCACGTAATAAGAACGGGTCTACTTTAGATAATTTTTTATACTAATGAGTCACCACAACCAAAGCCAACAACCACTCAATGATAAGAATTAATAAGATTGTCAGTTAGGTGCAGAACTATATTATGAGAGGGCTGAAAACGATGGACGATAAACAAAAATGATTAGTCAAGAGGATGGCTCGACAAGTATATGTTGTATGGGTAGGCTGTGTTCCATAGGTGGGTGCTTTTATTTAAGCTGGGCGTTTACCGATGAAAATGCTATTTCAAACCTCAGCGAAATAGACAAGACAATCTTATTTCAAACCTAAGTGTGACAGACCAATGAAATTCCTATTTCAAACTTAAACCTGACAGACTAACGAGTCTGATATTGGAAATATTAGTTTGACAGACAACGAGAAATTACTATTTCAGACTAAAACGTGAATGCCTGAAATAACTTTTATATTTTAAAATAAAGCGTGACAGATAAAAGAAAATGCTATTTCAAACTTCAGCCTGGCAGACGGAGAGCATGCTATTTCAAAATTTAGCGCAACAAATGGTTGGATCATTCTACCGTTTCAAGAAGTATTTCACTCCTGGCGCAATCCTCCACCTGTATAAGAGTCAAATACGCCCTAAGATGGAATACTGTTGCCATATCTAGAATAGTGCTCCTCAGTATACTCTTTCCTGCCTTCACAGAGTATAACACTGACTTCGAATCCAGTGGGCGATGTTATCTTCTCCACCTTAATCCTCTTTCTCACAAAAGAGACGTTGCTAGTCTTTCTCTACTCTATCGTTACTTTCATGGTAAGTGCTCGGCTGAGCTTTCTTCTATGCCCCCCCCCCCTGTAAAGCATGCACCACAAAAACTCGTCTAGCTACAACCACACTCCCTTTATGTGTACCTAGAACTTTGCGGAACTTTAATGAGCAAAGTCTCTGTCCAAGAACTACTCGTCTGTGTAACACATTACCACGGGGCTGCTTCCCGACTGATTATAACATTGCCGTTTTCAAGTCCAATGTAAACAAATTCTTCTTCGGCCGTCCTCTTAAATCATCCGTTACTCTACTAGTTACAACCATCGTTACAAATCCCCTTGATGTCTCACCGTCTATCTGTCAAACTCAATGACATTTATCCTCGAGTGGCTGTTGGGTCTTCATAACAGGTGACTCTTTTGTAAAACAAAATAGAAAAGCGATATTTAAACGTAAAATGTACCAGCCAAACGGAACATTTATTTAAAAATTTAGCGTGATTGACTAACGCAATGTCATTTAAAACATAAGCGTGACAAACTGCTATTTCTAGACATTAGCGTTATAGAAAAGCGATGATGTTCTTTTAAACGAAGGCGTGACAAACCAACAGAGTTTTATTCTAAACTTGAACAGGACAGACAAATGAAAATGATATTTCAAGCTTTATCGTCATGGAAAAGCGAACATCCTATTTTAAACTTAAATTTGTGAGTCTAGTGAAAATGTTGTTTCAAAATTTATTATAACAGACCGACGATATATATATATATATATATATATATATATATATATATATATATATATATATATATATATATATATATATATATATATATATATATATATATATATATATATATATATATATATATATATATATATATATATATATATACGGCACAATCACGTTGACACACTGGTTCCCGTTAGATCACCGAAGTTAAGCGGCGTCGAGCCTGGCCAGTACTAAATGGGTGATCATTTAGGAATACCAGGTGCTGTATGTGCTCTCTGCTTATCTCGGCATTGTTTCCAGTCGTCTTGTATTACTACTTGCCATCTACAGGACAGCGGTTGTTGGAAATTGCGCAACCCTTGCAATTACAAATTCACGCGCGGGCAGCCCATAGCGGGGCACTCATACGTCGAAGAGACCATCATATATATATATATATATATATATATATATATATATATATATATATATATATATATATATATATATATATATATATATATATATATATTAATATATATATATATATATACATACATATATTTATATATATATATATATATATATATATATATATATATATATATATATATATACCAGCTTTACCAATTGTTTTTTTTTATACATACTTATTAGAACGCATCTTTATGAAACTTGAACTCATCCTATGAGCGTGTCCGTGGATAATTATCATTTTGTAAATATATACGCTCGTATATGAAGGGCATCACATTAGTAGTGAAAGGAAAAATATTCCCACTTATCATTTAGGTAAATATTTTATTGTATCAAGATTAGAATAGGTTCAATTATTTGTATCGCAATTAATCAAAAATAAAAATAAATAAAATAACATATGTAATACATTAATTTCATTTCTACGTGCGGGTTTCTTATTTTAGTGACACAGCGTTGAAATTCGGTCTCTGGGTTCCGAATTTCGAATCTCACTTGATCTAGCCACGCTGATAAGTCGCATATATATAGAGAGAAACGGAGAATAGGAGAGAGAGGGAAAGAGAGAAAGAGAGGGAGAGAGATAGAGAGAGAGGGGTGGAGAAAGAGACATTGATTCAACATTGTGACTGACGCAAAACTTAAATTTACAAATATTATTTACGATTTTAAGCACTCCACCCTTTTAAATATAGTAATTAATACACATACACACATACACACATATATATATATAAAGTGGGAGAGAGAGAGAGAGAGAGGGGGGAGGTATTTCGAATTGGTGCCGCCTGACTGTAGATAGGTACCAACAACGACACGCCAGAAAACATATTACAACATTCTTTAGATACCAATGCAAAGAGAAAAACACAACCAGACGCTTTTGTTTATTACAAAATGATATTTGAATTTCTTGAATATCGTTTCTGTTCTCCAGAATTCAAAGAGTTATATTAATTCAGTGTCGCTTTTTTCAACAACTGGCCGACGATACGCCCAGCCCATCCTAGACGGGGGGGGGGGGGGGCAGCACAACTGAAACACTTGTGCCTACGTCAATCATTTGAGCTTAAGATTAGTGAAATCTAAAAAGGACAACTATGTTTGTTGTTGGCTAATTTTGTGGTTTAATTGTTAAGGTTATAAGAGGTATGTTCGTATTTTTTTGAAAAAAGTACATTTACATATATAATTATTATATAATAAAAACTGTTTGAACAACGTTATGTTATCAAATATTTTTATATACATATATATATATATATATATATATATATATATATATATATATATATGGTAAAATGAAAAAGGAAAACCAAAAACTGGATGTTTTTTATGTGTACATCAACGTTTCGTCTTTATTTATAAGACTTCATCAGGATGATGATATAGGGAAAAGATATCATGCAAGCACAGATACATGTAGGGTAGACATGTTGGGAAGAAAAATAAAATAAAATGAAAAATAATGGCAGCGTCTTGCTGGACGTCCGTACTTGTTAGAGAATGAAAATGAGTGGGAGAAAAAAGGGGAAGGGTGGAGGGAGCAAGGACTACTGTGGCTGGCGATGAGAGAAAGAGGTGGGGGATGAGCAGGGGTAAAATGGATGGCAGAGAGAGATTGGAGGAAGAGGGGGAGGGGGTGTTTTACCAGATGGCTGTGGTCGAGATTGAAGGGGAAGAGTGAGTTGGAATGTTTGTGTGTGGGGGGTGTATGCAGGGAAAATGGGGATGGGTAGAGAGGGAGGGAGGGGGGCTGTGATTTTGGTGGATGGGCGAAAGTTATGGTCTTAGAGAGCGTTTGGAGAAAATGAGGGAATTTAAGAAGAGGTATGGGAGAAAATAGATGAGAGGGGGAAGAGGGAGGATTTGTCGTGATAGGGTGTGAAATATTTGAAATATTTGGAAAATGATAGCAATGAGTGAGGGATTGGAGTGGGTGGGGGAGGGGGGTGATTGAAAGGGTGGGTGAGGAATATTTTCTCCCATGCTCTAGAATATGGTCATGCATTCAAATTTGAACAAGCCAAAATCACTAAACACATCCACAACAAATCTCGGCGAAGATTATTGGAAACTGCCCTCATCACATCCTCCACTACCATCAAGCAGCGAAATGGTTTCTTTAACCTATCACCCTTAATAAGCAAGATCATCCTCACAGAACAAAGTCTTTTGCCTGATCATGGCTAACTTTTATTTTCATCTCTAACCTTATGACACTCTTCCATTCACCCACACCCTTCCTTCTTCTCCCTGAATCTTCTCTTATTTTTCCTCACTTTTTTTCCCTCACATTTTTAATACTACAGTCCAAATAAACTTTCTCATGTTCCAAATATTTCAAATATTCCTCACCCACCCTTTCAATCACCCCCCTCCCCCACCCACTCCAATCCCTCACTCATTGCTATCATTTTCCAAATATTTCAAATATTTCACACCCTATCACGACAAATCCTCCCTCTTCCCCCTCTCATCTGCCATTATTTTTCATTTTATTTTATTTTTCTTCCCAACATGTCTACCCTACATGTATCTGTGCTTGCATGATATCTTTTCCCTATATCATCATCCTGATGAAGTCTTATAAATAAAGACGAAACGTTGATGTACACATAAAAAACATCCAGTTTTTGGTTTTCCTTTTTCATTTTACCATCACGTCGGATTACCTTCTCTTCCCATATATATATATATATATATATATATATATATATATATATATATATATATATATATATATATATATATATATATATATAATATTTTTATGAAGAAATATTAAATAAGTTGTACCTACAGACGCTAGCCTTTCAAGCTTATTGCTCTCATCAGTGCAGGAAATTAACAAGCGAACCCGATTTACAGAATCAGTCTAGACTCTTTAAGCAGTCGCCATATCTACTCGTCCACCGGAAAGTTTCCCGTAATAAAGGGAAATTAAAATGTATACGTACCAATAGTCGAGAGTGTTCGTCAAACGTATTCGGAACTTCGCTTTAGAGCTGATGACAGTCTGTTTTTAACATCACCGAGGTGCTCGACTTATTTTCTTAAAAAAGATTATTATTATATTTTTAATAATAAAAATTTAATTATTTATACCTACGGACGCTAACGTTTCACGCTTATTGATCTCATCATATATATCCGTCCACACACATAGCGTGCGTATCAACCCTGATATCCACATACACGTGTTTCGCTGTATAAACATCTAGCTCATCAGCGTGGCTGGATAAAAAAAACTTAATATTAATGCGATTAATATCATCACATATTTAAGGCAAGTCTTCGTATCTTAGCGGTAACATCTCGGACTACAGAATATGTAGTTCGGGTTTCGAACTTTGCCATGGTAAGACACTCTTATGAGCTCTAGTATAGCGAACACGTGTACGTAGAGCAAGTAATGCATCTAAAGAAATTAATTATCTCTCTCAATTACTTAGGGAGTAAATCACCATAAGATAATTTTCATAAATACTCATCATCGCTGAAAAGAAAACAGCAAACGTAACTAAACATTTAAGCAATAAAAATCGTCATATATCAAATCCCCAATCTTTTTTTCAACTCGCTCAGTCTTTCTTTCTCTCTCCCCCCTTTCTCTCTCTTTATATGTATATATATATATATATATATATATATATATATATATATATATATATATATATATATATATATATATATATATACTGTTTCATAGCAAATGTAGTTGTGCGTTCGAATCTTCCAGTAGTCAGCGAAACACGTGTACGTGGATAACTATTCTCTTTCATATGAATAAATACATACGTACATAAATGGAGCGACTTAATGCAGGTGATGCATGTAAGGGGGTTAGTACGTTTATCACTATAAGAGAGCTTGCATAAGCTGTTATCGCTAAAAACCACAAAAATATAACTATATATATATATATATATAGTAGTCAAAATATTCGTGTTTAAGCTCAATAGATATTAATATACAATTCCAGAGCATTGCTAAATAGATAAAAGTAAAAATATCTTTATTTTCCGGCAAAGGGATTAATTTTAACAGCTGTTTCATTAATTTCCCAGAAAATCAAATCCTGAATAAAGATATGGTCGTTAAAATCTGTGTTTCTATTCTCTCTGTCTGTCTCTCTCAGTCTGTCTTTCTTTCCGGGTTTTCTGTCTGTCTGTCTCTGTCTCCGTTTCTGTCTGTCTGTCCCTCTGTCTCTGTCTCTGTCTCTGTCTCTGTCTCTCTCTCTCTCTCTCTCTATATATATATATATATATATATATATACATATATGTGTGTGTGTGTGTGGGTGTTTGTTGTACCATAGCCAACAACACATGACTGAAACGTTATGTTATCATGTAATAATTAAAAGTTAAAGAACGTTTGACTATCGGAGTACTTCCATCAAAAATAGGCTTTTAACAGTAAATATATATAGGAGTTACTAAAAGCAATTGACGAAGACGTTTGCTTAATCCTTGGTTTTGCTATGCCAGACGGGACACGTCTGCTTGTGATTCTTCATGGCATCGTCAATATTTGGTATGTTGTCGTTAATTACAATTACCTTACACAAATACATTTGTAGATCTTTATTATATCTTAGATACATGCTTCCTCCGGCAACACCTCTTTGCAACAAAAATGCAAAAACTAACGTCGTTACCTCTACTGACCGAAATATGCCTGTGACTAAAGGCAGCTTGTGAATTTAATAGACTTTTGGAGAAAGCCGGCACAACCCACTCGTGTGAATGCCGCATCAAGTACAGGTCGGCATCCTATGTATAGGGATCTCGCAAAGTCTAGCTATGCTGATGAGCCGTAAACGGTGACAAACGTGTCCGCGGATAAATATTGGGGGAAAGAAAAATCTCCCTTCATTAGCATTTAGATAAATGATTCCCCAAAAAAGATATTTGAATATGTTAAATTATTATAATCGTTAAAACAATAATATAGAAAATAAATCACAACATTTATAGGCAGTATACCTCTTTCACTTCTAGCGAGTTTTCCTGAGCCAGTGGTAAAGATGGCAGGCTTCAGACAACGCGGCCCTGGTTTCGAATATCGCTAGGTTCAGTCCCACTGATGAAGCGTAGACAATGTAACACGTATCCATTGATTATATATATATATTTTTTTCTGAATATTTTATATTTGGACCCACCGACGAAGTGCCATATATATATATATATATATATATATATATATATATATATATATATATATATATATATATATATATATATATATATATATATATATATATATATTAAGGTGAGTCAATGAAAAATAGTTAGACCTGTAAATGGAAACAGACCAATATCTTCAGTTGTTCAGAACAAGGAGGATTTAGTAAATGAAAATATTTCTTCTTCTTCTCTTTCAATTGCATTCCTTTAGCACGGCTTTAGCATCAACATCTTATCATCAAAAGAAGTAGTGATTGATAAATGGACAGATAAGAACAGTCAATATTTAAAATTTGGAAAAGATTTTTTTTTTAAGTTTTAAAAAGTTCAAACGGGTGTGAAAATGAAAGTCACCAAACACGGAGATCCAAGTTGTATAGGGTTCAAATGTAATTGGTAAATCCAGGAGAATCAGCAAGAAAATCCAACGGCGAAGATTCCACCCAAGTCCTTAGTCCTTAGAGGGGGGATCAGACAAAATTAGCCATATTAAGAAAACGCATTTCTTCCTGTTTTCAAGTAAACAGATCGAAAGGCAAAAAGCAGCGAACCAAACATCGATGAAAATTGGAAATCCGAATTGTTGTAAAGTGTGAAACTTACTTGGAATTGTGGGATATGTAGGGGAGGGTAAGAGAGAGAAAAAAGTGGAAATAGGAAAGGAGGTAGGGGGTTAGGAGCCGAAAAGACAAAAGAAAAAAATGGGAAAAGACAAAAAACAAAAAGGAAAAGAAAAAAACAGAAGAAAAGGAGAGAAAAAAAGAAAAAAGAGTAAGGAAAAAGCAAGAGAGAATGAGGAGGGGGACGCCATTTCTATTAGTGGGGAAAGGGGTTAATGATGTTTAGGCAAAAGAAGAAAGAAAAAAAACTAGATATTTTATAGCTTCTGGTCAGTTCTTGAATTGAATTCCCGTAGGTTTTAAAGTTTAGATAAAATGCAGATAAGCTTCAGAAGTTATAACTCGAGATATATTTTGCTAAGATGAATAGACTCATTGGCAGGGCACGGAGAAAATGGCTGTGAAGATGATTAGATAGAAAAATAAAAAACTTAGGTGTGGAGATGGGGTCGGGAGGGTTATGGGGTTCTAAGAGGTGAAAACGGAGCTGTTTACCCCCGTAATGGCTTTAAAAAGTCCTAAGAATTCAATAGATATCTATGTAGAATAAAATAGATATCTATGTAGAATAAAATTGTTCTGAAGGATTTTAAAATAAATTGCCATTGTAGGTTGTTAAAATATGGAAAAGAGAGGAAGGATGTTTTAGCAGATACAAAGTATATTAATAAAATTAAATAGCGAATAAGCAATAGAAAGTAAGAAATAGAAAAATAAAATAAAGGATAGAGAAATAGGATGAGGAAAATATAAAATCTAATTTTAAAATGGGGATAAATAGGTATATAGATGTATAGTTGCACTGCTGCTCTCAACCGCTCAGGGCAGTACCCCACTGCTTCATATATATATATATATATATATATATATATATATATATATATATATATATATATATATATATATATATATATATATATCACCCGTTATGTCACCCGTTCAGCCCAGGTAAACATTGTTGGAATCAGGTGATAGTGACTCTTTAAAGCCAGTACAATAATAAGCTAACATCCAAAGTTAGTCTCTTTCTCTTTCTCTCTATCTCTCGCTCTTTCTTTCCCTCTCACAGTACGGTTTAAATTGTATTACTATTTGTTTGGAATCCAATATTGATTTTTAAAGTTAGTTTTATTATTTTTACAGTCAGTAAACACAGCTGCATTTTACACGAATATTTTCATTCGCCGTCCAACGAACTCGCTCTGACTTCCAGCATGCTACAAGCTCCAGTTGTCCTTCACATCCGTTTTAAAGTATTTGAATACGTTTCCCCATGCATGCAACTTTTGACGTATTGATCTCTTATCATTTTACTTTCGATTTTCGTCGTCCGCAGGGGGTAGCTCGTTTAAAACAAGGACAACGCCATCAAAAAAATGTATTATTTTAAAATGGACCAACTTTCGTGTGGACACTCCAATTGTCAGAATCTCGGTGCGATATGATTGCTGACAAGCATCAAGTCTTGCATATGATAGCAAAACAATATATTCTAATAAAATGGTAATTATTGTGAGCTCGACGACATTTTTTTCAGACAAACGGATGGAGTAGAGAAGTCATGGAGTGAAATCTGGTCGACGCATTGATTAAGGCGTTGTCATATTCGCTGATGTCCTTTCGTCGTTCGCTACGTAATGACCTGCTACCACTTCCGTTGTGCACTTACACGACATGCTTTACGACTTGTTGAACTTCACTGCCAAAACGAATAAATAATTCACTTTTGTTTCCTTCTTTCTTTTTAACATCGACACTCAAATCAGAAAGACAACGCCTTTTATAAATTAAAGGCGTCTTGAAACCATTTCGGAAACAAGTACTCCCTTTGTAATTAGCATAGTTTACGTCGATGTTGCCTGTAACCATTTGCAAAATAACATGCGTTAATGTCGATTGGTGTAGAATATTGTATTATAGATAGCGTTGTAAATTTCTATTTATATAAAGTTAAGTATGTGTATATGTTTATATATTCTTTTGTATAAAATTTACTCTAACTAACCGATCATTAGTAATTTTGGAACACATTTGCTAGGCGTAAGGTTTGGAATTTGGGTATATGTTTTAGTATAGTTTAGTTTTAGACTAAGGAGGCAACGAGAGGTTGGAAGTATATCGTGAAAATTCAGATATCTCCGATTTTTATGAAATTTTAATAATCGGTATTATCATCAATCTATAAATTTTTCCTAAATTTCAGTTTCTTTGAAGTATTTTAGAGTTCTAGGGGGCATAATAATGGAATTTAATTTGATCCGTTGTCATTTGACAACAATTAAGCAAGAATCATTGTGTTTTAATTTAATCTAAAGACCTCTTCAGCTTATGTCTTTAATTTTAGACATTTTCTAAAATAAAAATGATGCAATTAAATTTGATCAAAATTTCAATAATGATTTTAGACATAAGGTTTAGTAGATACATCTATTGATTTTCATCTTCGTAAGAGCACATGAAAGTGGTGCAAAATTGTTTTGGTCAGAGGATTAATTTCATCCACTTGTTTGGGCGGGTATTCATATTGTTATATTATGAATTATGATATGGATTATATTATAAATTAATTCATGTCTATTAATCTTCTAAATTATTTCATAAATTATCTATTAGCTAAGATATGTCAAAGCTGGAAAATACTGACGACTGTATTCTCTGTATCTCCCTTTCTTTTCATGCATTTGTGTCTCTTTCTCGCTCTTTCGCTCTCTTTTTTCTCTACCCGTCCCTCTCGCATAGTCTGCAGCCAAGGGGTTTGAAGACAGTTTGGCTTTTTAATCTGCATGCGACAGACGTGTGTCGCACGTTAATCTCAGCAGTTTCGAGTTTTTTCGAGTTTTCCGGAATGCATAAATAAATTATATTTTTATATATAAATTAATACGTTTGTTCCATTATTACAAACGTTCAATTTCCAGAGGCCGATAGTCCCGGCCAGATAATTAATTCTCACGAGAAAATTAATGAAGCCTGATGACGTCGTCGTGCAACCGCTGAAATACTCAACCGAGTATAATACACTCTGCTATTAAAAGGGAATGTGCCTATTGTTACGACCCGAGGAGCTGGGTACCGTTCCAGGACGTTTACAGCCCTTCCTAAGACGTCCCCGAAACGCGGATTACCGAGTTCACACTCCCCCGGCAAGCGATAGTACTACATGAAAACCCCAGGATCAGAAATTAATAGTGACGAAATAGTTGCACAATTTATAACTGCACATCTCTTGACTCTTGACTATTGTAATTTTGGAGGTTTTCGCAGACTAGTTGACTTGCCAAGACAGGATAAGTCTAGCTATCCTTTTATTTGATGCATGGTTAGGTGTGTATTAATACGTTTCACGTGGGAATTAGAGAAAGTGATCTTTTACAAGCAATTCCTTTATCGAACTTACAATGCCGGTATTCCAAAATGCACACGTTTCAACGTTATATAACCGTAAGATATATATATATATATATATATATATATATATATATATATATATATATATATATATATATATATATAATTGCAGCAGACTGCATATAAAGATTCGCACGTATACGTGTATAGTCTCAAATTCGATTCGGTAATTAAAGCCATAGTGTCTGGACGACTTTCTATTAAAATTGAAAAATAATGAAATAAATATATACGAAATTAAAAAATATAAAATCAAAATTTAACCAATATAATATCTTACGCAGTTTGAGTTGTTTTTATGAGCTGATCACGTGTTCAGTTTCAGAAAGTAATTTGGCTCATATGATCCAATGCAGCCTTAAAGAGAAGTAGTTTGCCCAGAAAGTCTGACTACACATGGCTATACGTAGCGCTGATCGAAATATGTCTGAAAATTCACAGCTCTCTTTTTTATTGAACACTTTTATATAAACAAAGTAAGACTTCTCTAGAGTTTGACCCTGTGAATCTAAACTTACCTGGATATCTCTCTCTGTATGTTAAGTTAGGCATATATATATAGGGATACAACAGATAGGAACACTAATTTTGAAGTTTATTTTACTTACCAAAAATTAACTGGATTTGCAAACTCAGTGTTTCGTAAGTTAAACAATATGTCTCGAGCTAAATGGAAGACTCAACCGTTTTTTTAAAAATATGCTGTGGTTGCATGAATCAGCGTTTGTTTGCTTTTTATGATACATATGTTACTCACATAAAAAAATGTTATAATCATAATATTAATGATTTTAACATGTTATTACTACTTTAATACATAACGTTTTTTTAAATTATAGATTGCTTCGAGTATTTTTAGTTTTTTAAAAAATTAGTTTCAGAATACATTTTTAATCATCGAAGTGAACAAAATTAAAAATTAAAAAAAATAATTAAAGAAAATTCAAAATGCTCGAAGCAACTTAAAATACATAATTTTAATTATAAAAACTGAACGGAAATTCAATGTATCATGCGATGCTAATTATAGCGTCCCGGATTTTAAAATGTAAACGTTCTACTGGAATTCAACAATTTTTATTATTTTGACGTCTAGCGAACTATCATATGACGTTCTCGGCTGCTCTTTTAAATCCTCTGTTTTTTCTCTAGCTTTTTGTTTTTGTCACCTGAAGAGGATAGGACGAGGAACCGAAAGTGCTAATGATACTTAATCTTTTATTGATTCTGAAACAAAAAAGATTATGAGAAAAGTTGATAAAATAGAAAGGAGTATAATCAAACAGAAGAATTCTTTTATGTTTAACGATGTTTGCTTAAATGAGAGAATGCATCCTAAATACACACACAATATATATTGTGGCCTACTTGTAACTACTGAGTTATAACAATTCCTGTATACTATAAAATTCATATTAGAACATACAAAAATTCAAATTTAAATAGAAACACACACATACACACATATATATAGGGTGGGCAAAAATAAGGGTCCTATTTTTAAAAATTCATAACTTTTTTATTTATTGATTTTTTTTTTTTTTTTAGAATAAGTAAAGGACCCCTTCCGAAGCAAGCATGAGCCGTATTAGCCCTAAGGAACGTACCCTCATTTAGAAAACATTATTTTTACTTAAAAAACTCAAAACCGTGTAAAAAACAATACTTTAGTTTTTGTAAGTTTTAAGAAGTGTTTTTCGGCTAAAATTTGTTTTGTTTATTTCAAAAAATCTCGGAAGGGTCAGTCTACACACACATAAAGTTTGGTGAGTTTAACTTTTATTTTGTGGAAGTTATTCAAATTCAAGTTATTCAAATTTAAAGATAGGACACTTATTTTGGCCCACCCTGTATATATACATATATATATATATATATATATATTTATATATATATATATAGCGTGTCAAGCTGAAGTACGAAACCCGACGATCACAGTCAAGTGTTTATGCGGCTAGGCTTTCTTCGCACTCCATAAAAGCAGAAGAAATTATAATAGTTTTGTTTTTATTCCGAAGAATTCTATTCAGGTTAAGAAGAATAATGCGATGCACATTATTTCCTCCTACTGGATAGCCCATCGCTCGAGTGCGTAACAATTATACATATACTGTCATACACAAACATTTGTCTCCCCTATCATGACTCCTCAGTGGCTGGGGTTTCAAAATCAAGGTTTGAAACACTGTCGCCAGTGTGATAGTTAAGCATTCTTAAATTTAAGCCATTTCTACATCTTCCGAAAGCAGAAGAAATTACAATGCTTTATGAGAGGGATATAATGTCTAGTTCAAGAAAACGTTTTATATATACATCTTACACTTGTCAAAAGAGATTTCAGCCAATCAAACATTTTTCCCCGGTAATTATCATTGGAGTGAAAATGATCTTCGCACATGTTGACAATAAGTTGAATAAAAACAACAACTAGACGGTGGTTGATTAAGTTGAACTTGAGTCAACAAAAATGACACATTTTAAAAGGCACTAATTTGGGCGGGTCTTTTTAATTAATCACTCTTTAAATAATCGCTCTTTAAAAAGATCAAAATTGGCTTTGATGTCAAAATTGACGTTATTTAAGGCAAATTCCTTTAGCATACATAAACGAACACTAACTGCACTGTCTCCTATGTGAAACTACACGCATTCCTTGACGAAGCATTAACACATGCAAGCAACAATTATAACACACATACATACACACACATATATGTATATATATATATATATATATATATATATATATATGTATATATATATATATATATATATATATATATATACATACTATATTATTACCTTAAGATCACACAGAAAGTGGGTTGAAAGCTGAATAATACTTAGAATGCTAGAGCTCAAAATATTGTAATAAATGAACGGAGTTCAAGTTTTTTGTTTAAGATACTTTTGTATGCTTTCCTACAAGTTCGTTTGAACCTTATTAAATCATATAGTTTTCTTGTTTACTTTAAAACCAAGGTATGTTCAACTGGTCTCATCAGTGAGGTTCAGAAAATTCAAAACCGCAATCCTAATGAAGAAACTGAATATTTACAAAAAATATGTTTCTTTCTCAAAACAAACGGTTTGATTTCAGATTAACCCATCCAGTCAACTTTCATCACAAAAACATTTTGTTATTATGTCACCGTATTCTATCATAATAATCCAGTCATGTAGAACACAGTTATTTAATTAGCAAGAAGAAACAAGAAGAAAAAAACTACCTACGTCATCGTATTTATTTTCATCTATTTTTCCTCTACTAGCATATTTCATTCATGGCGCCATATTTCGCTGGGGATTGGCCATCTCACCGGATGCCAAATATTCATTTCTATTTCAAAAACTGAGAGATTTTTTTAGGATTCTAACAGTCCCTTTAAGCGCATTTGTTTGTCTATCTCTTGCACTTGGCTCACCGGGTATATTCGGCACGTAGTTTTTAAAATTCTTTTTCATGAACCCGATAGCTCCAATGATTACTGGAATAATGGAGATCTTCTTAAGATTCCAGTTTTTTCTTTAATCGTACATACCTTGGCATTTAATTATCTTTCCCCTCTGAGCGCTGTTAAAGCAATCATTAATTATCAGGAACACTGATTTCAACTAGGGTTGCTACCCTCTCCCTTTTGTCTCATATCACTATGTCAGGTTTACGGGTGCATGTCAGCATTTGTTAACAAAAATAATAGATAAATTTTAATTCAATACAAATAATCGTCACATCAAATCTTGGCTCATCATCTGTCGAAATTTGAGGAGACAGGCGGAGCGACATTTCGATTTCTTGAGTTGTTGTTTCAAGTAGCTACGAGAAATTATGAATGGAAAAATTATTTTTTAAGAAAGTAATTTTTAAAGAGTGAAACTATAGAAACGAGGTTGAAGAATTTAAAAATTTGTCTCGCTCCCAAGCGTCTATTGAAATCTAGCCACAAGAGAAGCGGACAATATCTTGAACACTCATGGGTCTAATCGTGGAAGAGCGTGTTTGTTTTTACCTTCTTGTATTATGATCCCTTCCTTTCTCGGAGAAGATACTCTATCGTTATTCCAATGGAAGCTGCTCGACTGAGCCAAAATCTCTGATTCATTCATGTAAAACATCCACAGCAAGAACTCGTTTCGCAACAACCACTTCAAGGAACGTGTTTACGAATTATAACTTCGCAATCTAGTAGGGGTGATCTCATTTCTTCACTACAACCCTTTATCACAGAAGAAATGTGATATATCTTGTTGAAGATATAATAATAAATAACCCGAGTGGCAGGTATTTAAAATATTAGGTTTATTTCCGGATATATATATATATATATATATATATATATACATCTTGTACATACAAGATATGTTAACAGAATACAGAATATGTAATAGGGAAGACCGACTAGATTATACGTAAGACAGAATGTTAAGACTGCATGTGTCTTAACTCGAATATCTCTACTGCTAGCTGTAGTCGTACTCAAAGTCCAACGAATCCATCGATGTCGTGAATGGGGAAGTCAGGTTATCCCATCACAACAAGATGTTTCTTCACTTTATTGTTATTTTCATGGTAGATGCTCGACTGAGCTCAAATCTCCGGTTCTCAACTTTAAAACATTCACAGCAAGAAATCGTCTTATTACCACCAATGCAAATAAAAACCAAACGAAACAGTTTCTTTCCGAGAACTTCCCATCCGTAGAATACATTACCATAGAAATGTTTCCCTGTAGACATGGTCATATTCAAGTTCAATGTCATGGTAAGCCTCTTAGACAGGCAGAAAGTTAAAACAGTTGATAAAGTTATATTCAATTGATTTATTTTTTTTATTGCCCGTTTCTCTCTTTATTTTATTCTTTTTCTCTCTTTGTGTCAAGGATTGTTGACGGCGCAACATTTGGGAGAGTCTATTGATGTTGTCCTTGATTTAATTTCATGATTCAGGTGAGTTAATTTTCCTAAAAAAATCAGTCTTATTGTGAGTATCAAACAAGTCTTTATTAGATACAAATCTTATATTTGGTGGTAAAGAAACATTCTTTACTTTTGAGGGGACGTAAAAGAGCTGTAATTGCAAAGTTAAACTGATCGGTAAATTAATAACAAGTTGTTCGCTCTTACCAAGCGTATTTGGCCAAATGATATAAATGGATACGTGATTAGTATAATTGATACAAACGCGGACTATGCCATTTAGTCTGACAAGTTAAAATCCTATCGAAACGATTCTGCTTAGTTATGTAGTAATACTCTTGCGAAAAGCAGGAACCTACAATCGATCAACTGATGAGTTAAATTGTTTAAGTGTTTAATTCATTACTTCATCATTCTAGAAACATACGTTTTACAATTGCATGGCCGAAAAGAGTTGATATGCTGTAAACAGACAACCCAAACTGATCAATGTATTGTTTGCAATTGGTTATCATGTTTTGGTATTAAATCACCAAAAAGGGATGATTATGCTGTAAAATACAAGCACAACAAATACAAACGCTATAAATACGAAGGTCGTACAACGTTGTTGAACTAAAAGTAATTGATTTTTTTAAATGTTGTATGCACCATTTTATTATCATCGGTCTTTTGATTAGGCACAATGCGCAGTATCTGATCTGATACTACACTTTATATTTTGTTGTTCACAATCAGTTATAAAGAACACATTCTAGACTGAGACCATTTTTAATGTTGTCTTGATCCACAGTGCCCTTTAAATGAACTGTAACAAGTAAAAAGGTGCGCTTTGAGATAGATAGACTGATTGAGAGGCAAATAGAAGTAGAAAGCGTGTGAGAGACAGATAGATTGAGAGGGCGAGAGAGATAGAGAAAAAGAGAGAGAGAGAGAGAGAGAGAGAGGGAGAAGGTTGCTGGAGAAATAGAATACATAGAGAAAAGTTTGTGGACGAATGAAATCATCCAGTATGGTAAATAAGTGTGAACTCAAATTCATTCACCATTTGATGTATTTGTCAAAGCAAAAAGTGGTGGCATTTTTACATTTCTTCATTGGGACGACAAAACTCCCCCAATATTTGATGAGATTTACAGATTGTTTTAAGGAGATACATTTCTTCTGTACCGATCTGTTATTAGGGTGGGGCCCTTTAGTTAGAGCAGTATAAGTTTCAGTCTAAATAAAAAATATAAAACAGGCCAGGCCTTCAACATTGTGGTTCACAGGAAAATCGTCGGTGATTTTACACCGCATTCCTTCTTCGCTGAAATAAGATTCATTTTCCAATTTTTTTAAACATATTTTTACGAATAACATTTCAGGAGTTTTTCTAATTGGGCATTAACCAACCAATTACCGCAGTGATTAACTGACGTCCGGTGAAATATATGATCTATCATCCTTTTTATGTATGAATCTATTGAGATGTCTGTAGTTTGTGCTCTCAGAGCACAATGCAAGATAAAATGTTCGGCGCTGCCTGGCATACGTTGGCATATATCCTAATCGAATAATGAGCTAGCATCCTGCCTTGAGCTCCAAATATTGAAAACCAGCTACGAAAAAACAATTCTACAAAGTAACCCATATTCTTTGCAACTCTATAGTCAATCTTTCTGTCACACCTCGACGCTCTTATTTGTTTCCTACATCAAAAATGATGTCTAAATAAACGTTGTTTGACTTTTTTCTTCTTTCGTGCACAAGCACGTTGGTATCATCTCAGAATCAAGTGCTCATTCTACGCCTTCTAAAGAAAACGTGTTTTATTATGTTTTGTACGCAGGTGACTTCACACAGCATTTCCGATAAAATCAAAAATGTTTATTTTTAATCCAATCAAAAAATAATCCGATTAAATACAACGATGTGTTCAGCTAGCCCTTAGAATTTTTGTATTTTCGAATGATTTTTTTCGATATATACAAAATAAATTGCACACAAAAATCGAAAATTTTACTGTACGCAAACCTTACATATTTTGCGGGTTTGAGCAATTTTGCATTTTTTCCTATTTGCCAGATTACATTTGCAAATACTAGGTATATAAAATATTTTGATGTATCTTTAAAAGATTTTCTTCATATATACAGAAAATAATAGAAACATTCGCACTTAATTAAATTATAAAAAGTGAAAAAATACCCCCCCCAAAAAACAAAAAACAAAATCAAAACAAAACACAGTAGAATTTAGAAGTCAGAGTCTATTCACGTATTTCAAAATGTCTTACTTCAAACTTCTCGCTCGGTACAGCGATCTACTTCACTTCATCTCACGAACCCAAAGCACCTTTTGTCAAGGAACACGTAAGCATCCTTTCTTCCCCTTCCCTTTTGATAACATGTACATCTAACCCTCCTCACGGCGACTACTACTAAGCCTTTCACACTTACATGCTACTATGCACCCACGATGGAAACAGCTTCCTTAGAAACTAAATTCCATAACAAAATTGTTAAGTTGGTGAAAGGCTGTGTACACCCCATTCTGGTATAGCCAGTGAAGTCAGACTGTCGGGCTCTATCGGCCCACGTTCATATGGGTTAACCAACACACAAGGCGGATATTCCATTGAGACGAATTATTTCTATGGTAGGGTCATCACAACATAAGTTTGCAAAATGGATCTTTAATATTTTGCAGCCAGTATTGGAACACTATAATTAATACTGCTTAAAAGATTCAATTTTTTTTGCAAATTATATTCAAAAGTCTAAGGTTGCAAATAAATGTATGTGTTCTTACGATAGTAGCAACCTATTTACTTGTGCCCCTATTTTTGAAACAATACGTATATGTGCCTATTTTTTATATCATAACCAGTTATCGCCCCCTTCTATTCCTGAAAGCATATTCTTGCATTCGATAAGAAATTGCCACTACATCTGTTGAATCTAGTTTTGACGATGTAATATATAGGCAAATAGATGGTGTATCCATGGACTCAGTTCTGGGATAAAAAAATGACGAATATTTGTTTTGGTTTCTATAAGAAGAAATAATTATCTGGACCCATTGAACCTTTAGTATAATTTCGTAGATGACATATTTTGCCTTTTCACTAATCAAACAGAGGCAAATAAATTATTCCACCTTAATTAATACCATGCATCCCGCATTAAAATATACTCATGAAGGAGAGCGCAATTCCACTTTAACTGCCCTTGATGTATTGGTAACAAAAACACCAACGAGTTACCTTCCGTCAATCTACCGTAAACCTACGTTTATGGGACTATGTACCCGCTGGATTCATTTTGTGCTAACAAATATAGTTTGACCTTATTTGGATCCTAACACATAGAGCCCTTTATGATTTGTTCACAATCAAAATTAGACGAAAAAAATAAGAATTATTACAAATGCTTAGTCCAATAATAGTTACCGTCTTCAGGCCAGTCATCAAAAAGAAAAATAACTATATTTCCCAAAATAAAACCAAATACGGTGATTACATGCCCAATTTATATTCGTTTGACTTAGTTAGGTACAGTACGTGAGAAATTCGCCAATAGTTAGAATATGGCTATTTTACTTTGAATATGCATGTTGTGCTCTCTACAAAGCCTCTATTGGTGTCCTCTCGAAAATATGTTTTACCCCCACACACCATGAGAATGATGTGATTTATCATTTAAGATGTAGTTGCAGTGTCGACTACGTGAGTAAGACGACGTTGAGATTAGACAATAAAGTCAAACAACACATACCTAGTAAAATTAAGAATGAAACCGTCCGTTTAACGAACGTTTTAAATAATAAATACAGGTTTTCTATTACAAATCATTTGATTAAACACCCGACATGCTCAAGGAATTTCAGCATTGACTCATTTACCATCTTAAGTCATGCTCATTCGCTTTGGCATCCGAAAGTCTTGGAGACGATTCACGTTCGTTTAAAGCGCCCCTTCCTTTGTAAATAAAGGGAGTGTCTATTAACATTATACGTGATCACTCTCTAAGACAACCCCATTGTATATATATATATATATATATACCATAATGCTGTTGAGTGAGTGCGAATTCGGTCTGCTGTTCTTTTTATTACTATTAATCATGAATGATTAAACATGTTTTCCCTTCAGGCTTCCAGTAATGTATATATATATATATATATATATATATATATATATATATATATATATATGTATATATATATATATATATATATATATGTATATATATTAAAAAAAATTTTTTTTAAATTTGTTATTCTGTTTTTTTAATTAGTTTTTGTTTGTATTTTATAATTCTGATGATGTCTATAATTTTGAACTTATACAATCTATAATATCCAACAAATGCTACACATCAACCTATAATAATGTTCTCAGCGCACACACATAGTAATCGCATGTGTGTGTATGTATGTGTGTGTATGCATACATGTGTGTATATGTACATGTGTATATGTCTGTATGTATGTATGTGCGTAGGTATGTGTAGAATTAACTGTAATTGCATACGCTGTATTAAAACAATAGCAGGTATAAATGCAAGTAATTTGAACTGAGATAGATTGAAGCAATAATGAATGGTTTTGATTACTAAAATATGGATGTTTGTATAAATGTTAATCTATTTTGATTGCATGCATGTGGATATTTGTATGCACATACACATATGTGTGTACGTGGTCTGTGTACGTATATATAATGACATTATATATTTATGTTATACGGGTATGACAGTATACTTGTATCTGTAATGGTGTATACATTTGGAATCGTATGGTTTAGGTATGTATGTATATATATTGGTGAGCATAAGTGTGTGTGTATGTGTGCATACGTGGGTGTGTATAATTGGACTGAAATATATATGTATGTATGGGTATAGGTACTTCGACTGATATTTTATATTGCAGCAAAAGGTGTATTTTCATGTCATTTTATTTTTATTTCGATTTTGATATTCATTTCTTGTGTACGTATACGTTGATGAATGCACATATTTATATGCCTAGGTGTGTACTTTATATATGTGTATGTATTTTTGTGTGTATGTGTATATATATATATATGTATATATATGCATGTATGTGGACTTGTGCGTGTGTATGTTTGCGTATGTGTACGTTGTTTGTGTGTTGTGTGTATATCTGACTATGAATATACACGTATACATTTGTGGGTAGTTTTTATATTTGCATAGTCTAGTTTTTATATATATATATTCTAGGTATGTGCTTGTATATATTAATTTGTGTGCACTTTGTATAAGTATAGGTGTGTATGTATGTATTTGTATTCGTATATATGTATAGGTGTGAACTGTCGGCGCTTGTGTATATGTGTGTGTATGCGTGTGTATGTATGTATGTATGTATGTGTATATATATATATATATGCATATATATATGTATATGTGTATGTATATATATATGTCAGTGTGTGTGTATGTATATATATGCATATATGTACGTATTTTTAGGAACTATTTATACTAAAAGTGTATGTGTGTGCATGCGTGTATATCTATGTTACGAATATGCGCATGTATGATTTATGTATGTATATGTATGTGTATGTGTATATATACATCTGTGTATGTATGTATATATGTGCATGTATATGTGTGTGTGCGTGTGTATATATATGTATATATATGTGTATATATGTGTGTGTGTGTGTGTGTATATAGATATGCGTGTGTAGGTTCATATAGTGTGTTTGTGTAGACGTATGAATTTTTGTATTGAATTTTTTTTTAATACATCTAGAATATATTTATAAGCACGTATGTATTTTGAATATATGCTTGATTGATAGTGGATCTATGTGTGTGTGTCCATGTTTAGATGTGTATGTATCTCAATGTCTTTTTATTTATTTGTATTTGCGTATCTATTAGAGTTTGTTTATATATGTGTGATTCTTGATATATAGATAAGATATTTATACTGAAGTGAGTTTGTAAAACTTGGTAGGTTAAAGAGTTTAAAGAAACCCAGAAAGAAGTGGGCAATAAAATAAGGAAAGGAAAAGGTGATGGAGACGCCATAAAAAGTAATGAAAAGGACAACCACTAACAAAAATGGTCAGCAAGTGGAATAGGTAATCCGATACTAATTCATAAGAAATAGAAAATGACTAAACCCCAAAAAGATTTATTTAGGAGAGAAAATTCTTCAAATTCATCCATTTCTCTGAAATTCTTGGTCTGATGAGGTTGATTTTCTGGGAACAGTGCAACCGAAACATGTATGCACATATGTAACCAATAATGTTTGTATAAATAAAAATGTATACTTATAAACAGCTTTACTTGTTATTGAGCACTTTTTATAAACACTTGAGTTTCTACGGATTAACATTTACAGAAACTAATAAAATACATGTACGATATATATATATATATATATATATATATATATATATATATATATATATATATATATATATGGAGAGAGAGAGATATCAGGAGATATAATTTTTTATGTATCAATTTTCAGTATTTACTTCAACAGTGCTCGATACGTAAGTAGAGCTAGGTAGTAAGTTATTAAGATATATTGGTTGCGATTAAGCTACACAGAGGCTCCCGTGTTTCATCCCCAGGGGAATCTTCAGGCTAAAATACATGGAGTTAGTTGCCGGGTGTTTTTATATACACGGCTAGCTAGTTAACCAATCATATTCTTTGTTGTTTTCTTAGCCAATCGCTGGGCTTCGCACGAACAAAGGTCTAGTTAGTTTTACTTCCTATTTCCTATTCTATTGTTTTGTTTTCTATAGAGAAGCCTATATCCTTTTTCTTTGTTGTATCAAAATAATGGGTGAACTAATTTTAACACGTGATTCATTGTATTTCTATTTTAGGTTTTAGTTTTTAAGTTGTCAGGTTTTAGTTTAGTTTTTTTTTACTTATTTGTTTGTTTATTAATTTATTTATTCATGTGTTGTCAGCCTAAGGTAAATTTTAATCTGTGCCGGCAGCTGTTTGCTATCTTACTTCTACAGTTTAATAGATTTTGGGGTTTTTAAAAATTTTTCATTCAGACATAATCTACACGCGTCGTCTAAATTTCTACATGATACTGTCCTGTCGTATTATTTTCCATTCAATTATTGGTGACCATTTTTTTGGAGCTCTCAATAGTGGTTTGCTAGTGCTGTTTAAATTCGACGTTCTCTGTTTTTAAAAGTGCTTTTGTGATCATAATATCTGGTTTTAAAATCAAGGGAGGTCATACCCACGTAGTACTTCTTGTTATTCTGTCTTTCCCTGGGAAATATTGTGGCTTGGTAAACATATTATATATATATATATATATATACAGGAGAGAGAGAGAGAGAGAGAGAGAGAGAGAGAGAGAGAGAGAGGGGGAGATGAGAAATGAGTTGCGGGAGTATATGTGTTGAATAAAAATCCCTAGATAAACGAGATCGTTAAGATTAATGTTCTGAATTTAGCCATTCACTTTGATAGGAACAGTCTCACTCTGTGGTAATATCTTTTCACTCCGAGTAAATATTTCCTTTGATATAAAAGACTTGAACAGATTTGCAACATTACGTCGGCCTAGAGGTGGATTTTTTTCTTTTGATACAAATTAGAACTGACAATTTATAAATGTGTCACCACCAATTTCATGATGCCAATGGTCTGCGTCTTTAACAACTTTTTAAACAGATGTTCACGACTTTATGTTCTTTGCTTTTCATCTTTGGAATAAAAACCAAAAAGATAAAAAGGAAAATACCGCATTTTGTATTTCCTGCAACGGAGAAAAAATCTTTTAAAAAGTTTATTAAAAGAAATTGTGTTGCATCACTGAGAAAAAAAGGAATATATTTTATTATTTGTGTGTGATGCTGCGTTTTAGAGTTTTGTGTGAAAGTTCTAATTAGACTTGCTACCAGTCTAGTTGTTTAGGTGCACACCATATAAAGCCCATAGTTAGATATCCATGTGTACGGTCCAGGTAGAATCAACTTCTAACTAATAATATGTAATATTACGTCTTCTTAATCAATGACATCTTGAAATTACCCGCCCGAGTAAAGTGTGAAGAGAATACCCATGGACGCAAGAAACACAGAAAATATAACATATGACTTATTAAAAAGAGAATATTTAGCACATGGTTATGTGACAGACTAGATTGGACAGAATCTTGGATGTTTTAAGGAACGTAAAATAGTGACTCTATGGGCTAAGCAACGAATAGTTGATTTACACATGATATTAGAGGGAGCGTTCGAAGGTGATAAGGGTATTGACGCAATAAGAAACTATTTTGACGGCAGCTATAGGCCAAACAAACGAGTCTGCAGTATTGATGACAGTATAACAAAGACGATTGCTAGCCAACAGGTGGCTGTGTTTCTCGATTCTTTGTTCATGAAAAACGTATCCGTATATAAGTGAAAATAAAAACTATACATATTTATAATACAGACGGTTTAGTTTGGTTTCTGTTTTACAGAATATCAATCCGTACAATGGAAATTATGTACTTTGTATTATTTGGATTATTCGGACTACTGTTTTCATCTGGGATGTCATTCTCACAAACGTTTCGGCCGATGTAGCCTCCGACCTTCTTCAGGTGTGTTTTGTCGAACTTGAGAATTTTTATGTCGAACTCGTGGATCTGTAAGGAATTTTTAACAGAACCCTTTATTATGGTAGCGGGAATTCAGGATTTGTACGTTGTACATTGTTTGACAATATTGGAGAAAATTGAGCCTTCACATTTTTCGCAACAGTATCTGTGCATACCAGTAGATTTTGAACGAGTAATATTCCATAGCGACGATATCTATTACGCTAGTCATACACCCTTAAAGATGAAATAATCGTCAATTTTAAATCCACCAAATTATATGATGAAGACACGTCGGACAAAAAAACTTTAATATAGAACTGTTCGACTTGGTAGAATCAACAACTTAAAAAGTGGACGGATATCGAATTATCTTTCCTCCCATGACATTGACAACTATTTGTGCCCAATTATTTTTTTTCTTATATTACTAATTTATTATAACAAGTCGTTTGTAAATACAATATTATTTGATGCTAAATATGTAAACAAATATTTATTACAATGTTTTAAGAAAAAATCCACTTTTAGTTTGGTCCTTATTTTAAGACCACACGTTTAGAGCATACTATATTCGAGCGAAATCACTTTCAAAGATTTAGTTGAGTTTATAGGATTGTTAGTGTATTCTTTAATATTGTTACGACCTAACTGCGGGATAATCGGTACGGATTAGCAATCAGATCGTTACACATATATTTATTTTATTTAATGTCCGTTGGCACGTTAATCATCTTTGGTTAATCGTCGAATGTCGGATTAACCGGTGAAATCCGTCTTAGGGGAATTGGGATAACAAAGCAATAAATGACGAACACAGACACGAGTGAAATTAAAAGTCAATAAAGATTTTTATAAACAAATAGAAGAAAATGACACCACGAGAAAGAGTGAGGGAGACATACGTGTATTTTGGAGAGTGTGTGCAGATGTATGCAACATGAAATTTCAGTCAAAATATATATATTTGTGTAAGAAAGATACTGCCAAGAGATAGGCCAATACTTAGCTGTTTGTCCGAAGTATAATACGGATCAGAAGTCCACGCACATACAATACAAATGATGACACGAAAATCAATAATCTCCTTGAATAGTAATCCTTGGGAATAAGAATAAGATGGATTCAATCCTCGATAAGATTGTCCTTTAAGTTCCGGGAATCGTAATCCTTGGGAATAAGAATGTTCTAGGTTCAACCGACGATACGATTGTCCTTTAAGTTCCTGGAATCGTAATCCTTGGGAGTAATAATGTTCTGGATTCAACCGGCGATACGATTGTCCTTTTCTCTGTTTTATTTACACAATCGTTCCGTCTGCCTTTTTCGCCCTCTCTGACGTGTTCTTAAATTCACCTCGTGTGTTTTGTTTTTCGCGTCCTTGCGACATTCGCTGTCTGTCCCGTTTCCGGTCGCCACGTCGCCTGTTCTTCATAACCCTCGCCTCCCTCTTCCCCAGTCAAGCGGCTGCTTGAATCGCACGACAAAATCTTAGAGAGAGAGATAGACAGAGACATAGAGAGAGTAAGCTCTTCGCCTGACTGACAGTTATAAAGAGAGAGGGATGGAGACATAGGGGGCGCAAATGTTCGCTTTGCTTTGAAAATTATTTATCACAATATCTATATATAATTGAGAGGTGACGGTGGTTAAGTGGTTAACAACACGGACTGACAACCTGGGTTTGCCATGTCGAATTCAGTTCGGTCCACAGAAACGCTTTCACTTAGGATGTTGACAACCTTCACGTGGTTCCTTTCTGTAAGTATCCGATTATCTTTCTAGATTCTGACTAGAAAGATATTGGTGAAACCAATGACGACAATAGAATTATCTGATTCAGACGATAGTAAAGACTTCTTACCGAAAAAATCTGATTGAATCATAGATAACAGTATACATAAGACTAAGACCTCAGTGTTGCCAATATACATCGGACAGTAGATGTAAAATTTGAAAGATAATCTTCATGACTAACAATATATATATCTGAAAAAGACAGATGCTGTTGAGATATGTTTACTTATCCTTCTGGTCCTAAAAGTTTCGCGGGAATAGTGCGTGCTGGTTAGGCTCTCATTCAGTTATGTTCTTTCTCTGCCTATTTTCTAGTGATTGTTTGGCAAGTATATCATCGAACCAGACATTTTCTCTCTACATAACCGACCTCCTCAATACAGGCCAATGTTTCTCATCTGTTTAGGTCAAATTAAGTTATCTAAAACTTTTTTGGAGACATCTCTGAAACGCAGCTTAAGCTTTATCATTGATACTTGCTGCTCAAGTGAACCATAGAGATCCTTTAAGGTCGTACCGTTATGCATTATCACAATGCGAAGGCCAGCACATGAAACTTTTTAATTGAGTTTATATTCTAGTGATATCAGCGCTCCTAGAACTCTATTGTTCGTGACTTAGTTTTGTATCTTGGTTATGTTTTGTTCATTCAGTTTATTGTGCGACTATAGTCTCTTTGTCAGTTAGGCAGATGTGCTAGCTGCATTACCGATGCGCTTATTTAATTCGAAGTCGATAGAAAGCCTGTTGTACAACAGCTCATAATAAACGATCCTCATTTTGACTGGTAGGGTGTTACAGGGACACTGCCAGCAAAAAATACAGACCTTCATGAAAAGTGTCTCTGACAGGTTCTTCAGTTAACATAGTTTAAACGAGTGCGAAACACAGACGGGTGGGCTGGGAAAAAACAGTCCCAATTAGTCGAAATACGACGACTTAAATAACGATGACATAAAAAAACACTCTTTGAACAGAGCTAACTAACGTAACTCGACAGGATTTTGGTTGGAAACCCAAAGGAATGCGAAGAAGAGGACGCCCAAAGTAAGCCTGGAGATGCAGCTTTTTATGGGAATTTATATGTGGAAACTATAAAGATAGCGAGAGGGGACAGAAGAAGGTGGAAAACAACCGTGGAAGCCATATGTTCTAATGTAAGTGAAGAGGACTAAACTAAACAATCTAAACGATTTAACATTTATTTTAAGACTAGCGGGGCTACCCGGCGTTGCTCGGGGTCATAAAAACATATAATTGAAGAGAAATCGCGTGTGTAACATCTTTATATTCAAACTTCTATTTCCCCCCTCCTCTATAGCCGTCTCTTTATCTTTCTACCTTTCTCTTCCCTGGTCGCCCCATTTCACCGCTACTTTCTCATTTTGCGAAAGCTGCTTCTTCCCCACCATTTCTCCTACGTTTTCCAGGGCAATAGTATGACATATTTCTATAAAAAGTACCACCTCTATCTGCGCTTTCTATATAGGTACTTATCTCCGCTCCGATATTCATACTATATACGTATGTATCGCCACAATGGTGCGCAGACTATATACGTACCTACTGTCGCCCCAGTGCACATACTATATACGTACCTATTGCCGCCCCGGTGCATATACTATAAAAGTACCTATTGCCGCCCCGGTATACATGCTATATACGTACCTATCGCTGCCCCAGTGTGAATGATACTTACGTACCTATCGCAGCCCAAGTGCGAATGCGAAATATGCATCTATCACCGGCCCAGTGCGAATACTATACCGCAGAAGCCTCGTGGTCCTATACCGCAGAAACACCCAACCCCTGGTTGCTATACCGCAGAAGCATCGTAATTCTATACTGCAGAAGCACCCCCCTGGGTGCCATACCGCAGAAGCAACCCCCTGGGTGCCATACTGCAGAAGCACCCCCAGGCTGCCATACCACAGAAGCAGCCTCCTGGTTGCCATACCGCAGAAGCCTCCCCAGGCTGCCATACCACAGAAGCAGCCTCCTGGTTGCCATACCGCAGAAGCCTCAGGTTCCTATTCTGCAAAAACACCCCCCGAGTGCCATACAAACAGAAGCACCCCCTCCCCCCCCCGTTGCTATACCAGAGAAACCCCCCCTCCCCCGGTTGCTATACTGCAGAAGCCTCGTGGTCCTATACTGAGGAAGCACCCCCACCAGGTGCTATACCGCATAAACCTCGTGGTCCTATACCGCAGAAGCACCCTACCTTTAGCTGCTATACCGCAGAAGCTTCAAGTTCCTATACTGCAGAAGCAACCCCCGGGTGCTATACCATAGAAGCACACCCCTATACCGGAGAAGAACCCCCTGAGTGCCATACCGCTGAAGCCTCAGGCTCCTATACCGCAGAAGCACCACCCTCCGGTTGCTATACCACAGAAGTACCCACCAGTTGCTATACTGCAGAAGCAACCCCCCCCCCCCCGGTTTCTATACCGCAGAAGCACCCCCCGGGTGCCATACCGCAGAAGCACACCCTGGGTGCCATACCGCAAATACCTCAGGTTTCTATACCACAGAAGCACCCTTCCCCCCGCCTGCCATACTGCAGAAGCCTCAAGTTCCTATACCGCAGAAGCACTCCTCTGGTCCCCTACCGCAGAAGCCGCAGGTTCCTATACCGCAGAAGCACTCCCCAGGTTCAATACCGCAGAAGCTAATACTGAAATAACCCTTACTGCCCCCCACTCCTTTTCATCTGCAAAATAGTCAAAAAAGGAAAGAAGATGGTGTTAAAATATTTTCCAAACCTATGACTACAGTAGCTCTATCTACGATATTGTGCACTTTTCTCCCAGACAACGCCGAGTACTTTGAAAATAAAGGAGGCCTCCTGAGCACTACTGAAATCACTTAGGTAATCTCCCTCTTTTTCATCTGCAAAATAGTCCAAAGAGTAACGAAGATGGTGTTAAAATATTTACCAAACCTATCACTACAGTAACTCTATCTAGGACATTGAGCAATTTTCTCCCGGACAACGCCGAGTGATTTGAAAATCAAGGAGGCCTCCTGAGCACTACTGAAATCACTCTTATGGATTCCCCCATCCTTTTCAGCGTAGATGCTGTTAAAATATTATCCAAACCTATCACTACAGTAGCTCTATCTAGGACATTGAGCAATTTTCTCCCAAACAACTCCGAGTACTTTTAAAATCAAAGAGGCCTCCTGAGCACTACTGAATTCCTTTAGGTATCCTGTCTCCTTCTGATCTGCCAAATAGTCCAAAGTGGAACAGAAGATGGCGTTAAAATATTTTCCAAACCTATCACTACAGTAGCTCTATCTACGACATTGAGCACTTTTCTCCCGGACAACGCCGAGTACTTTGATAATCAAGGAAGCCTCCTGAGCACTACTGAAATTACTTAGGTATCCACCCTTCTTTTCATCTGCCAAATAGTCCAAAGGGGAACGAAGATGGCATTTAAAAAAATTTCAAAACCTATCACTACAGTAGCTCTATTATGGATATTGAGCACTTTTCTTCCGGACAACGCCGAGTACTTTGAAAATCAAGGAGGCCTCCTGAGCACTACGTAAATTACTTAGGTATCCTCCCTCCTTTTTATCTGCAAAATAGTCGAAAGGGTAACGAAGATAGCGTTAAAATATTTTCCAAACCTATGACTACAGTAGCTCTATCTAGGATATCGAGCACTTTTCTCCCAGACAACGCCGAGTACTTTGAAAATCAAGGAGGCCTCCTGAGCACTACTGAAATTACTTAGGTATCCTCCCTCCTTTTCATCTGCAAAATAGTCCAAAGGGGACTGAAGATGGCGTTAAAATATTTTCCAAACCTATCACTACAGTAGCTCTATCTAGGACATTGAGCACTTTTCTCCCGGACAACGCCGAGTACTTTAAAAATCAAGGATGTCTCCTGAGCACTACTGAAATCACTTAGGTATCCTCCCTCCTTTTCATCTGCAAAATAGTCCAAAGGGGAACGAAGATGGCGTTAAAATATTTTCCAAACCTATCACTACAGTAGCTCTATCTAGGATATTGAGCACTTTTCTCCCGGACAACGCCGATGACTTTTAAAATCAAGGAGGCCTCCTGAGCACTACGTAAATTACTTAGGTATCCTCCCTCCTTTTCATCTGCAAAATAGTCCAAAGGGGAACGAAGATGGCGTTAAAATATTTTCCAAACCTATCACTACAGTAGCTCTATCTAGGATATTGAGCACTTTTCTCCCGGACAACGCCGAGTACTTTTAAAATCAAGGAGGCCTCCTGAGCACTACGTAAATTACTTAGGTATCCTCCCTCCTTTTCATCTGCAAAATAGTCCAAAGGGGAACGAAGATGGCGTTAAAATATTTTCCAAACCTATCACTACAGTAGCTCTATCTAGGATATTGAGCACTTTTCTCCCGGACAACGCCGAGTACTTTTAAAATCAAGGAGGCCTCCTGAGCACTACTGAAATTACTTAGGTATCCTCCCTCCTTTTTATCTGCAAAATAGTCCAAAGGGTAACGAAGATGGCGTTAAAATATTTTCCAAACCTATCACTACAGTAGCTCTATCTAGGATATTGAGCACTTTTCTCCCGGACAACGCCGAGTACTTTGAAAATCAAGGAGGCTCCTGAGCACTACTGAAATTACTTAGGTATCCTCCCTCCTTTTTATCTGCAAAATAGTCCAAAGGGGAACGAAGATGGCGTTAAAATATTTTCCAAACCTATCACTACAGTAGCTCTATCTAGGATATTGAGCACTTTTCTCCCGGACAACGCCGAGTACTTTGAAAGTCAAGGAGGCCCTCTGAGCACTACTGAAATTACTTAAGTATCCTCCCTCCTTTTTATCTGCAAAATAGTCCAAAGGGGAACGAAGATGGCGTTAAAATATTTTCCAAACCTATCACTACAGTAGCTCTATCTAGGATATTGAGCACTTTTCTCCCGGACAACGCCGAGTACTTTGAAAATCAAGGAGGCCTCCTGAGCACTACTGAAATTACTTAGGTATCCTCCCTCCTTTTTATCTGCAAAATAGTCGAAAGGGTAACGAAGATGGCGTTAAAATATTTTCCAAACCTATGACTACAGTAGCTCTATCTAGGATATCGAGCACTTTTCTCCCAGACAACGCCGAGTACTTTGAAAATCAAGGAGGCCTCCTGAGCACTACTGAAATTACTTAGGTATCCTCCCTCCTTTTCATCTGCAAAATAGTCCAAAGGGGAACGAAGATGGCGTTAAAATATTTTCCAAACCTATCACTACAGTAGCTCTATCTAGGATATTGAGCACTTTTCTCCCGGACAACGCCGAGTACTTTGAAAGTCAAGGAGGCCCTCTGAGCACTACTGAAATTACTTAGGTATCCTCCCTCCTTTTTATCTGCAAAATAGTCCAAAGGGGAACGAAGATGGCGTTAAAATATTTTCCAAACCTATCACTACAGTAGCTCTATCTAGGATATTGAGCACTTTTCTCCCGGACAACGCCGAGTACTTTTAAAATCAAGGAGGCCTCCTGAGCACTACTGAAATTACTTAGGTATCCTCCCTCCTTTTTATCTGCAAAATAGTCCAAAGGGTAACGAAGATGGCGTTAAAATATTTTCCAAACCTATCACTACAGTAGCTCTATCTAGGATATGGAGCACTTTTCTCCCGGACAACGCCGAGTACTTTTAAAATCAAGAAGGCCTCCTGAGCACTACTGAAATTACTTAGGTATCCTCCCTCGTTTTTATCTGCAAAATAGTCCAAAGGGTAACGAAGATGGCGTTAAAATATTTTCCAAACCTATCACTACAGTAGCTCTATCTAGGATATTGAGCACTTTTCTCCCGGACAACGCCGAGTACTTTGAAAATCAAGGAGGCCCTCTGAGCACTACTGAAATTACTTAGGTATCCTTCCTCCTTTTTATCTGCAAAATAGTCCAAAGGGGAACGAAGATGGGGTTAAAATATTTTCCAAACCTATCACTACAGTAGCTCTATCTAGGATATTGAGCACTTTTCTCCCGGACAACGCCGAGTACTTTTAAAATCAAGGAGGCCTCCTGAGCACTACTGAAATTACTTAGGTATCCTCACTCCTTTTCATCTGCAAAATAGTCCAAAGGGGAACGAAGATGGCGTTAAAATATTTTCCAAACCTATCACTACAGTAGCTCTATCTAGGATATTGAGCACTTTTCTCCCGGACAACGCCGAGTACTTTTAAAATCAAGGAGGCCTCCTGAGCACTAGGTAAATTACTTAGGTATCCTCCCTCGTTTTTATCTGCAAAATAGTCCAAAGGGTAACGAAGATGGCGTTAAAATATTTTCCAAACCTATCACTACAGTAGCTCTATCTAGGATATTGAGCACTTTTCTCCCGGACAACGCCGAGTACTTTGAAAATCAAGGAGGCCCTCTGAGCACTACTGAAATTACTTAGGTATCCTCCCTCCTTTTTATCTGCAAAATAGTCCAAAGGGGAACGAAGATGGCGTTAAAATATTTTCCAAACCTATCACTACAGTAGCTCTATCTAGGATATTGAGCACTTTTCTCCCGGACAACGCCGAGTACTTTGAAAATCAAGGAGGCCTCCTGAGCACTACTGAAATTACTTAGGTATCCTCCCTCCTTTTTATCTGCAAAATAGTCCAAAGGGGAACGAAGATGGCGTTAAAATATTTTCCAAACCTATCACTACAGTAGCTCTATCTAGGATATTGAGCACTTTTCTCCCGGACAACGCCGAGTACTTTGAAAATCAAGGAGGCCTCCTGAGCACAACTGAAATTACTTAGGTATCCTCCCTCCTTTTCATCTGCAAAATAGTCCAAAGGGGAACGAAGATGGCGTTAAAATATTTTCCAAACCTATCACTACAGTAGCTCTATCTAGGATATTGAGCACTTTTCTCCCGGACAACGCCGAGTACTTTTAAAATCAAGGAGGCCTCCTGAGCACTACTGAAATTACTTAGGTATCCTCCCTCGTTTTTATCTGCAAAATAGTCCAAAGGGTAACGAAGATGGCGTTAAAATATTTTCCAAACCTATCACTACAGTAGCTCTATCTAGGATATTGAGCACTTTTCTCCCGGACAACGCCGAGTACTTTGAAAATCAAGGAGGCCCTCTGAGCACTACTGAAATTACTTAGGTATCCTCCCTCCTTTTTATCTGCAAAATAGTCCAAAGGGGAACGAAGATGGCGTTAAAATATTTTCCAAACCTATCACTACAGTAGCTCTATCTAGGATATTGAGCACTTTTCTCCCGGACAACGCCGAGTACTTTTAAAATCAAGGAGGCCTCCTGAGCACTACTGAAATTACTTAGGTATCCTCCCTCCTTTTCATCTGCAAAATAGTCCAAAGGGGAACGAAGATGGCGTTAAAATATTTTCCAAACCTATCACTACAGTAGCTCTATCTAGGATATTGAGCACTTTTCTCCCGGACAACGCCGAGTACTTTTAAAATCAAAGAGGCCTCCTGAGCACTACTGAAATTACTTAGGTATCCTCCCTCCTTTTTATCTGCAAAATAGTCCAAAGGGTAACGAAGATGGCGTTAAAATATTTTCCAAACCTATCACTACAGTAGCTCTATCTAGGATATTGAGCACTTTTCTCCCGGACAACGTCGAGTACTTTTAAAATGAAGGAGGCCTCCTGAGCACTACTGAAATTACTTAGGTATCCTCCCTCCTTTTTATCTGCAAAATAGTCCAAAGGGTAACGAAGATGGCGTTAAAATATTTTCCAAACCTATCACTACAGTAGCTCTATCTAGGATATTGAGCACTTTTCTCCCGGACAACGCCGAGTACTTTTAAAATCAAGGAGGCCTCCTGAGCACTACTGAAATTACTTGGGTATCCTCCCTCGTTTTTATCTGCAAAATAGTCCAAAGGGTAACGAAGATGGCGTTAAAATATTTTCCAAACCTATCACTACAGTACCTCTATCTAGGATATTGAGCACTTTTCTCCCGGACAACGCCGAGTACTTTTAAAATCAAGGAGGCCCTCTGAGCACTACTGAAATTACTTAGGTATCCTCCCTCCTTTTCATCTGCAAAATAGTCCAAAGGGGAACGAAGATGGCGTTAAAATATTTTCCAAACCTATCACTACAGTAGCTCTATCTATCTAGGATATTGAGCACTTTTCTCCCGGACAACGCCGAGTACTTTGAAAATCAAGGGGGCCTCATGAGCACTACTGAAATTACTTAGGTATCCTCCCTCCTTTTCATCTGCAAAATAGTCCAAAGGGGAACGAAGATGTGAATTTTACATAAGAATACGCTTTTATATGTTATGTATATTCTCTAACCTTGTTTTAAAAACCTAAATTGTGTTTTTAAACGTGAGTTATCGCTCTTCCTTAGCTATTCTCTAACAAATAAATTCAAGTTGGACTTGTAAAGCTAGCGCCCGAGAAGGTTAGCAATCTGGCCATTAAAAATTGCCTGGGCCGCCCCGTCGGGATTCCCCTGGTAGAGGCGCCTCAGTAAGCAATAAACTTACTCCTCCCCAAAGAGGGGAGACAAAGCCTGGGAGTGTGGACCTCCTAGAACTGCACAGGACAGACCCATAGACCGGCGGAATGAAGCCCCGAAGGCCAAGACGATACCAATCTATGGAGTGCAGTATCCATCGGAACAGATACTACACCTTGATCTTAGCCAAAAGAAGTGAATTAATGTAATTTTCGGTTAAAAAAAAATGGCGTCTAAAAGCTATGTTGAATTAGAGAAAAACGGCCTGGGGGAGTCTAAAATTATTTTTTGATATTCAAAATTCATGTAATAAGTTGTTAAATAGTATTATACAATGTTTGTTGAAAGAAAATCCTAGTTATTATTACTTGTTAATTTATTAATGTAATTTAAACAGTGTATAAGTAGATAGACCGCTGTGCTGTCGTAGATTCGTTATAAATACTGATAGAAATCTCTCTAAAAATTTCAATTTCGGCCTTTTTGTCTAAATCTCTGACTTGTTCTTCGATTTGTTCAGGCCACTCTTAGGCAATCACTTGGTGATTGCCTAAGAGCCGACCAGCTACTTGGGCCCCGCCCAGTTTAAAGCTTACACCTTCAGGGGACTCTCTCTGTCCCCTTAGACTAGCCCCTTTTGGGCAATTTGTCTTTCTACACCCCTCTTGGGTGGCCACCCCTCTTGGGTGGTTCATTGTACTTAATCTTTTTGTTCCCTTCTTTTTCAGGTGTCCAACTTCCAGGCTTGACTTAAGCAGCTGGCAGGTTTCGGGTTGACTAACGTACCTTTTAGGCGACGGTCTTCCTGACTCCGAATCGGCGGGTCTTAGCCGGGAGTTGGATGAGAGAGGGGAGGAGTAGTCCGGGCTCTGCTGCAGAGTCTTCGTCTAGCCCGGGCTCCTTTTCCGACATGAGGCGACGGTCTCATGTCGGGGCGGGAGCAGACCCAGATCGAGCAGACGGTCATGCCGCTCTAAGCGACATGCCCAGTACGTCTGCCAGTGCCGCTCCCAGCACTGGAGGTAGATCAGGGTCTACCGCCTTAGGCGGTAGCCCTGCTAGCTCTCACGCTGCTGTCCCCGGCAGTTTAGGCACCGGTTCGTCGGTTAGCTCAGATCGGAGAGGTGATCTGGGTCGGTGGGAAAAACTCCCCATCGTACCAATCTCTCACCGGGCTTCAACCGTCAGCCCGCCTGGTCGTAGGCGAAAAGGTCGCCTGCCTCCAGGAGCGAGAATGACTAAGTCGGTGGAGTCCCTCCAAGAAGGGGCCACCAACCCAGATCAGCCGCCAGCCCCCGTTGACAGGGACTCTGCTCAGAGCCGCATCCTGGACCTCCACCAGGAACTGTTCGGCAGTGAGAGCAGTGACAGCGACACCAGTCACTGCAGCAACGGCAGCCCCATTAGCAGTCGTGATACCAGCAGAGACAGCAGCATGGAGGTTCTGCATCTGACCCCAAAGAGTCCGGTCCGGGCTGGCATGCGGCAGTCCAGACCGAGGAAGATGGGGGCTGCTCGAACTGTCCTAAAGACTGGAGCAGCGGATGTCGCTGGTAAGAGAGGACCCAAGGCGGCCACTCCGCCGGTTACAACACCGACAGCATCACCAAAGGAGTGGCCGTCCCTCACAGCAGCCCCAGCTGAGACCCCTAGTGTATGGTCATCACCTCCCGGGCAGAAGACGCCGTCGCCGACGAAAGCGACAACACCAGCAACTCCGGCGGCGGCAACCAGCACTCCTGCCCTATCTCCAACAAAAGACAAGTGGGGACCCCAGTCGCAAAGAAGCCCTTCAGAATACCGTCGGTTATTCGAATCGAAATACAAAGATCTAACCGACGGTAGCGTGATAAAAGCAGCGCCAGGAGCGGTGGAACGACTAGCGAAGCGAATTGTTTCGCTAGTCACCATCGACTCCAGAACCAAAGGGCTGGCTGGGGTCCAAATTGAGACCATAGGAGAGATCCTGTGGGCCCTCAAAGTTCCTGCAACTTACGTTTGCAGGAGAGGGTTCGCCACTTGGGACCTGCTCCTACCCACAGAGGAAGCAGCGGAGAAGGTGGCCAGGGCCGACCTGAGGCATAAGCATTTAATCCTCAGGCCGGAGTACTTGAGCAGGAGGAGGACCTTAGTAACGGTCCTCGGCGTCCCCTGTTATATTGACTCGGAGCAACTAGGTGCAGTGATGAGTCAATATGGGGACGTCGAAGCCATAATCCCGGTCCGTGGTCCCCATAACCTAATGGTAGGGGACTACAAGATTAAAATGCGTCTGGACCGGGATGGCTTCAATAACATCCCGCCACTGCTCAAGTGCGACAGCTGGTCCATGTCAGTAATAGTGGAGGGCAGGAGGCCACATTGTTGGCACTGCGAGCAGAAGGGGCATATGGCGAAAAATTGCCCTAAAAAGGCGCCAAACAAGAAGACCCCTTCTGCCGCAGCCCCGGGAGGTCCAGCGACATCAGCCGCTCCTAAACCAGGAAAGGACGAGGAGGGTTTCACCCCAGTTGTCCGAAAGGGCAAACCACAGAAGCCCTCCTCCAAGAAAGTGCAGCCCTCTGAAGAAAAAGGGATGCGGGGTCCCGCTGAGTCGATGGACGCGGATTTGCCCACCAGTAAGGAGCCGCAGCAAGCCTCTGTCACGGCAGCGGCCACAAAGCGAAAGACCGAGGTTCCCCTGTCACTACCTTCATCATCCGAATCGGAAGGGGAGAAAATGGAGGGTGACGCTGGCCCGGTCCCGGCTCAGGAGATAGAGACAGAGAGAAAGATTACAAGGGAAAAGAAAGTTGCGAAACGCACTGACAAAAAGTCAACAGAGGCTGGGCCCCAATCCCCCGCCCCAATGCCTGAAGAGATGACTATCTCTTCTGCTCAGTCCCCCGAACCCCCAAAACCTAAACCCACCACTGAGCAGAAATCCCCTTCCCCCACTAAAACCCCCCCAGCTGGCTCCCGCTCTCTGTCTCAAAAAGAAGAGCCGGTGCCTAAAACTCCGAAAGCGGCCAAACAGGCCAAGAAGCTAAAAGCGTCGCCCTCTCCAGCTCGAAAGGAGAAGTCCCGTAAGCTCCCCTTCCTGCCAGGGGACCTCATATGCGATGCGGACCTGCATCATGCCGCTGCCGATCTTACACCTCAGCAGAGGAATGTGATCAAACCGCTGCAGCTCCTCACGAAGGCCCAGGGTCTGGACGTTACCAACCCGTCCAACTTCCCGGATGCCCCTTTGCTAATCACCTTCGTCAGAAAGACGAAAATTCGCCGCACTAAATCAATGTGGCGAATGATCGAAGCAGCAAAGGAGGCGATCCTGGGCCTTACGTTGGTGGAAGAAGGGCACGACTCCCTCGACGATCTGAGGGACAAATGCGAAGGGAGGATCCCCATTTACGTCCACCCCTCATTTTATAGAGCCCTTAAGCTAACCTTTCCCCTGGATGTCGGGGGCATCTCCCGAGACGGCCGCGCGTCGTCAGAATTGCTCACTGGCAATATCGGGCATGCCGTCGGCGTCCTGACAAACAAGGACTTCAGGCCGTTGATTGACACTGACTAGTGCAATGGCCACGAACTTGAAGCTAGGAAGCTTGAACGTGAGAGGCTTGAGATCCTTAAGCAAGGCAGCCCGCATACTGGGGGATCTCAAGGCTCTTGAATTAGATGTGGCTGCGGTACAGGAAACTCACTATGTTTCGATGGATGATCACCGACTGCTGTCGGAACATTTCGATGTTTTTTCAGCATTTGGTGACCGTTCTGCTCGGGGAGTTTCTCTGTTAGTTAGACGCACTCTGTTAGCAAGGGTAAACGTTGTTCACGCGGATGCTGATGGCAGACTGGTCGTGGCTGATGTTGCCGTGAATAGTGCCATGTTTCGAATCGTCGCGGTTTATGCGCCCAATTCCATTCGTGAGAGGGTTTCCTTTTTTCGAGGGTTGGAGGGGTTCCTCGGTGGTTCGGAGCGGCTAATCTTAGTGGGAGATTGGAATGCCATCCTTGATCCCAGGATAGATAAGGTGGGGGGACCTAGTGGGTCGGATGGGTGTGAGACAAGTCTGTCTGATCTGATGGCACAATGCGATCTGGTCGACAGATTTCGTGTCGATCACCCGAGGCGGGAGATGTGGACGTGGCTCGCTAGCGGCACTTTCCTTTCAAGTACTTACTTGGATCGATTGCTAATTAGAAGAGGCAACGTAGATTATATCTCTTGTCCCACGTTCCACTGGTTAGGCCATTCTGACCACAAGTTACTTGTGGCCAGTCTGGAGTTAGGTCCTAAGACAAACAAGGTAGCTACCTACTGGAAGTTAAATACCTCCTTACTGGAGATACGTGACTTCCGGGAACAGCTATCTCTTAACTTTCAAAAGGGATTAGTGGGGGCGGTAACCGGGAGTAAGTGGTGGGTTAACGCCAAAGTTGGCATTAGGCGCTTTTCTGTTCAATATAGCCAACGCCTCGCCTTAAATAAGGCTGAAGCAGAAAAGCGTTTAGAAACTAAGCTGGCCCGGGCGGTGGCTGGGGGGGATTCCCTAGGCATAGATCTAGCTAAGGGGGACCTGAAACGTGCGGCTAACGTGCGGTATGAGGGTCAAGTAGTTAGAGCTAGGCTAAAGAGAGTGTCCAACGAAGCCGTGAATGTGGACGCGGAAGAGCGTAGAACTCCACTTCGTCGCAACTCGGTCGGTCTCATTCGTCAAGTCAAACACCCGGAAGGACACACCCTTGTGTCGACTCGGGAGATTTGCCGGGGATTTCGTGAGCATTTCATGGAGCGGTTCACCCAACTGCCCGGACTCCGCGTCGAGGAGTTTGGCAGCTATTTAGCTGGCTCGCCCCGCCTGGAGGCGGCCCGAGCGGCTAGTTGTGATGGGCGCGTTACAGAGTGTGAGGTCTTGGCTGCACTGAAGCAGGTCGGCTACGACAAATCTCCGGGACTGGATGGTTTGCCCTATGAATTGTTCTTGAGGCTGTCGCACATCTTCGTACCTATTCTGGTCAATGTGTTCAATCACTGGTTTGAACAGGGTTCTATCCCTGGTCAAGTCACCAGGGGAGTGATCACATTGCTTCAGAAAAAGGGCCAAGATGGTGGGGAATTAGATGATTATAGGCCCATAACTCTGCTAAACACAGATTTAAAGATTTTGGCCAAAGTTCTTGCAAATCGGTTGCAGCTTGTTATCGCTGAGTTGGTCGAACCTGATCAGAATTATGCTGTGAAGGGGAGATCGATTCAAAACAACTTGCATCTGATGCGCACGATCATAGAGGGATTAGAAGACGACACCGAAGCCGCGCTGATCAATTTAGATCAGTCCAAAGCTTTTGACAGGGTCGACCATCGGTTCCTGGGATCTGTTTTAGAGGCCTCCGGTTTTACACCGGACTTCTGCAGATGGATCTCCATTTTGTATCGCGGGCCGACGGCAGTGGTGCAAGTGAATGGAATGCGATCGGAGTCTTTTGCCGTCTCTCGGTCGGTACGTCAGGGGTGTCCGCTGTCTCCCCTGCTTTACGTCCTTGCCTTGGAGCCTTTTCTCCGCAGGCTTAGGATCGGGGAGCCTGGACTGGTCCTACGCGGTATTGCTCTTCCTGGCGGTGCGCGAGCCAGGGTATCCGCGTATGCCGATGATGTCACCGTGTTTGTGTCGTGCTTTCGAGACATTATCGCGGTGATTAAGGCACTCAAAAGGTACGAAAAAGTGACAGGGGCCATAGTCAACCTTAGCAAATCCAATGGCCTAAGGTTGGCTGCCTGGAGTGGCGCGCCTGCGCTCCCGGGCCTTTTCAACTGGACAGATGGCCCGGTTCGGATCCTCGGCGTATGGTTCGGACCGGGTCTCCAGCTTGATAAGAACTGGTCGGAAGTACAGTCTAAGGTCGAAGCGTCTGTAAGGATTTGGCTTCGAAGGGGGCTTTCCCTTAAAGGTCGAGCTGAGGCGTGCGTCACGTACGTCTTTTCGCTCATCCTTTACCGATTGGCTGTACTACCTCTGCCTGCGGACCGCCGAGCGGTTTTTACGCGTCTCCTTTCCTCGCTTTTGTGGGCAAGGGGGAAGCCGCTAGTCCGTAGACAGGTCTGTACTCAACGTCCTGATGTGGGAGGCTTAGGAATGCCCTGCTTGGAAAGCCATTTGTATGCCGAGCGGTTATCATTCCTGAGCCGAACCTTGACAGAGGAGTCTGCGTGGGGCCCTGCGGTTAGAAACGCTTTTCCTAACCTCGTCCCTGACCACTTGGCCGAATGCCGACGTAAGCCAAGGGGTCAATCGCAGTTCCTCAACGAATGCCGAGCTGCGCTCAGAGTGCTGCCGGGGTCCAGTGACCTCGCCCGGTCTAGGAATACACTATATCGGGAATTAGTGGTGGGGACCGCTTCGGATCCCCTTGGGGAGCGGCTAGGATTGTCGGAGCGGGAGGCTCGCTCTCAGTGGAATTGGGCGCCAGGCCGGAGCCATCTCAACAATACTGAGTTTTCTCTGACCTGGCGATTGGTTCGAAATGCGGTACCCCTCAATGGCATACGATTCAGGATTGGTCTGGTTATGGACCCCTTTTGCCCACGTTGCGAGGAAGATGAGATCGAAACGGCGGAGCACGCCTTTCTCACCTGCTCCAAACTTCGTGAATTCTGGACGTATGTCAACGAGGTGACGGCTCGCATCACCCCCGATCGGGTGACGTGCTTGGATGTAGCATCCGTTGTCTTCAACATGGACCCCTTGTGGCCCAGGGAGAAACGTATGGTTTTGCTCGCGATCTTAGCCGTGGCTAGACTCGTGGTGTATACCTCTCGCTTAGACATAGGGCGTGGGGGGGTGCCGCCTTCTTATTATGATTTGATTTCGTATTTTAAGCACCAGCTTAAAATCAAAATCAAATCTGATAGAAGGAGGTTGCCTTCTTCACTTTTTAAAAGTAGGTGGATACACACCGCTAGTTTATGCGTGTTCACGCGGAATAGGTTCGAGTTCGTGTTCCCTGCCTAGGCATGGCACACAGCGACCTTAGGTCACTTTTCCGAAAAAGGATCACATTTCCTTAACTTGACCCTCAAAATTTTTTGGCTTAGTCCCTATTAGCTAGTAGTGTAAATGAGCTCTTTGGCCCCATCTTTATTTTAGGTGTCAGAACTCCTTCAGGATGCCCGCTCCCTAATTTATTTTATATCCCTGACCCGCCCTAATAGTTCTTATCCTGGAGGACACCGCACATCCCGACAAACCCATCCCTCCTTTTCTTTTGCCCCCATATAGAAACGCCCACTCCCAATTAGGAGGTGACTCTCTTGCTTTCGGTTTTTACCGGAAGACAGCGAGCAGTTCATACTTTAGATAGGATGGGGGGGACCCTACTAACTTACCTTAATTAGCATTTTCTTTGGTTCTTTATTTTTACTATCCCTTTTATTTTTATTTATTTTTGGGGGATTATTTAAGGCTTAGTTTTTTGTTCTCCCACTCCCATCATCACACATGTAAATACTTTTTTGTAAATAAAATTCATTTTCAAACACCTGGGGATATTTTAAGTAGCTTAAGTCCATAGAGTGAATGTGGTATTATGGTGACTGAAACTAGTTTCTAGGGTATTTATAGACAAAGTGGACGACCCCCGACCCCCATTTTCCCCCCCATACCCCCTTTTGGCCTTGTGCCACATCTATTTAATGTATTATGTATATTATTTGGATAAATAAATTTCAATTTCGGCCTTTTTGTCTAAATCTCTGACTTGTTCTTCGATTTGTTCAGGCCACTCTTAGGCAATCACTTGGTGATTGCCTAAGAGCCGACCAGCTACTTGGGCCCCGCCCAGTTTAAAGCTTACACCTTCAGGGGACTCTCTCTGTCCCCTTAGACTAGCCCCTTTTGGGCAATTTGTCTTTCTACACCCCTCTTGGGTGGCCACCCCTCTTGGGTGGTTCATTGTACTTAATCTTTTTGTTCCCTTCTTTTTCAGGTGTCCAACTTCCAGGCTTGACTTAAGCAGCTGGCAGGTTTCGGGTTGACTAACGTACCTTTTAGGCGACGGTCTTCCTGACTCCGAATCGGCGGGTCTTAGCCGGGAGTTGGATGAGAGAGGGGAGGAGTAGTCCGGGCTCTGCTGCAGAGTCTTCGTCTAGCCCGGGCTCCTTTTCCGACATGAGGCGACGGTCTCATGTCGGGGCGGGAGCAGACCCAGATCGAGCAGACGGTCATGCCGCTCTAAGCGACATGCCCAGTACGTCTGCCAGTGCCGCTCCCAGCACTGGAGGTAGATCAGGGTCTACCGCCTTAGGCGGTAGCCCTGCTAGCTCTCACGCTGCTGTCCCCGGCAGTTTAGGCACCGGTTCGTCGGTTAGCTCAGATCGGAGAGGTGATCTGGGTCGGTGGGAAAAACTCCCCATCGTACCAATCTCTCACCGGGCTTCAACCGTCAGCCCGCCTGGTCGTAGGCGAAAAGGTCGCCTGCCTCCAGGAGCGAGAATGACTAAGTCGGTGGAGTCCCTCCAAGAAGGGGCCACCAACCCAGATCAGCCGCCAGCCCCCGTTGACAGGGACTCTGCTCAGAGCCGCATCCTGGACCTCCACCAGGAACTGTTCGGCAGTGAGAGCAGTGACAGCGACACCAGTCACTGCAGCAACGGCAGCCCCATTAGCAGTCGTGATACCAGCAGAGACAGCAGCATGGAGGTTCTGCATCTGACCCCAAAGAGTCCGGTCCGGGCTGGCATGCGGCAGTCCAGACCGAGGAAGATGGGGGCTGCTCGAACTGTCCTAAAGACTGGAGCAGCGGATGTCGCTGGTAAGAGAGGACCCAAGGCGGCCACTCCGCCGGTTACAACACCGACAGCATCACCAAAGGAGTGGCCGTCCCTCACAGCAGCCCCAGCTGAGACCCCTAGTGTATGGTCATCACCTCCCGGGCAGAAGACGCCGTCGCCGACGAAAGCGACAACACCAGCAACTCCGGCGGCGGCAACCAGCACTCCTGCCCTATCTCCAACAAAAGACAAGTGGGGACCCCAGTCGCAAAGAAGCCCTTCAGAATACCGTCGGTTATTCGAATCGAAATACAAAGATCTAACCGACGGTAGCGTGATAAAAGCAGCGCCAGGAGCGGTGGAACGACTAGCGAAGCGAATTGTTTCGCTAGTCACCATCGACTCCAGAACCAAAGGGCTGGCTGGGGTCCAAATTGAGACCATAGGAGAGATCCTGTGGGCCCTCAAAGTTCCTGCAACTTACGTTTGCAGGAGAGGGTTCGCCACTTGGGACCTGCTCCTACCCACAGAGGAAGCAGCGGAGAAGGTGGCCAGGGCCGACCTGAGGCATAAGCATTTAATCCTCAGGCCGGAGTACTTGAGCAGGAGGAGGACCTTAGTAACGGTCCTCGGCGTCCCCTGTTATATTGACTCGGAGCAACTAGGTGCAGTGATGAGTCAATATGGGGACGTCGAAGCCATAATCCCGGTCCGTGGTCCCCATAACCTAATGGTAGGGGACTACAAGATTAAAATGCGTCTGGACCGGGATGGCTTCAATAACATCCCGCCACTGCTCAAGTGCGACAGCTGGTCCATGTCAGTAATAGTGGAGGGCAGGAGGCCACATTGTTGGCACTGCGAGCAGAAGGGGCATATGGCGAAAAATTGCCCTAAAAAGGCGCCAAACAAGAAGACCCCTTCTGCCGCAGCCCCGGGAGGTCCAGCGACATCAGCCGCTCCTAAACCAGGAAAGGACGAGGAGGGTTTCACCCCAGTTGTCCGAAAGGGCAAACCACAGAAGCCCTCCTCCAAGAAAGTGCAGCCCTCTGAAGAAAAAGGGATGCGGGGTCCCGCTGAGTCGATGGACGCGGATTTGCCCACCAGTAAGGAGCCGCAGCAAGCCTCTGTCACGGCAGCGGCCACAAAGCGAAAGACCGAGGTTCCCCTGTCACTACCTTCATCATCCGAATCGGAAGGGGAGAAAATGGAGGGTGACGCTGGCCCGGTCCCGGCTCAGGAGATAGAGACAGAGAGAAAGATTACAAGGGAAAAGAAAGTTGCGAAACGCACTGACAAAAAGTCAACAGAGGCTGGGCCCCAATCCCCCGCCCCAATGCCTGAAGAGATGACTATCTCTTCTGCTCAGTCCCCCGAACCCCCAAAACCTAAACCCACCACTGAGCAGAAATCCCCTTCCCCCACTAAAACCCCCCCAGCTGGCTCCCGCTCTCTGTCTCAAAAAGAAGAGCCGGTGCCTAAAACTCCGAAAGCGGCCAAACAGGCCAAGAAGCTAAAAGCGTCGCCCTCTCCAGCTCGAAAGGAGAAGTCCCGTAAGCTCCCCTTCCTGCCAGGGGACCTCATATGCGATGCGGACCTGCATCATGCCGCTGCCGATCTTACACCTCAGCAGAGGAATGTGATCAAACCGCTGCAGCTCCTCACGAAGGCCCAGGGTCTGGACGTTACCAACCCGTCCAACTTCCCGGATGCCCCTTTGCTAATCACCTTCGTCAGAAAGACGAAAATTCGCCGCACTAAATCAATGTGGCGAATGATCGAAGCAGCAAAGGAGGCGATCCTGGGCCTTACGTTGGTGGAAGAAGGGCACGACTCCCTCGACGATCTGAGGGACAAATGCGAAGGGAGGATCCCCATTTACGTCCACCCCTCATTTTATAGAGCCCTTAAGCTAACCTTTCCCCTGGATGTCGGGGGCATCTCCCGAGACGGCCGCGCGTCGTCAGAATTGCTCACTGGCAATATCGGGCATGCCGTCGGCGTCCTGACAAACAAGGACTTCAGGCCGTTGATTGACACTGACTAGTGCAATGGCCACGAACTTGAAGCTAGGAAGCTTGAACGTGAGAGGCTTGAGATCCTTAAGCAAGGCAGCCCGCATACTGGGGGATCTCAAGGCTCTTGAATTAGATGTGGCTGCGGTACAGGAAACTCACTATGTTTCGATGGATGATCACCGACTGCTGTCGGAACATTTCGATGTTTTTTCAGCATTTGGTGACCGTTCTGCTCGGGGAGTTTCTCTGTTAGTTAGACGCACTCTGTTAGCAAGGGTAAACGTTGTTCACGCGGATGCTGATGGCAGACTGGTCGTGGCTGATGTTGCCGTGAATAGTGCCATGTTTCGAATCGTCGCGGTTTATGCGCCCAATTCCATTCGTGAGAGGGTTTCCTTTTTTCGAGGGTTGGAGGGGTTCCTCGGTGGTTCGGAGCGGCTAATCTTAGTGGGAGATTGGAATGCCATCCTTGATCCCAGGATAGATAAGGTGGGGGGACCTAGTGGGTCGGATGGGTGTGAGACAAGTCTGTCTGATCTGATGGCACAATGCGATCTGGTCGACAGATTTCGTGTCGATCACCCGAGGCGGGAGATGTGGACGTGGCTCGCTAGCGGCACTTTCCTTTCAAGTACTTACTTGGATCGATTGCTAATTAGAAGAGGCAACGTAGATTATATCTCTTGTCCCACGTTCCACTGGTTAGGCCATTCTGACCACAAGTTACTTGTGGCCAGTCTGGAGTTAGGTCCTAAGACAAACAAGGTAGCTACCTACTGGAAGTTAAATACCTCCTTACTGGAGATACGTGACTTCCGGGAACAGCTATCTCTTAACTTTCAAAAGGGATTAGTGGGGGCGGTAACCGGGAGTAAGTGGTGGGTTAACGCCAAAGTTGGCATTAGGCGCTTTTCTGTTCAATATAGCCAACGCCTCGCCTTAAATAAGGCTGAAGCAGAAAAGCGTTTAGAAACTAAGCTGGCCCGGGCGGTGGCTGGGGGGGATTCCCTAGGCATAGATCTAGCTAAGGGGGACCTGAAACGTGCGGCTAACGTGCGGTATGAGGGTCAAGTAGTTAGAGCTAGGCTAAAGAGAGTGTCCAACGAAGCCGTGAATGTGGACGCGGAAGAGCGTAGAACTCCACTTCGTCGCAACTCGGTCGGTCTCATTCGTCAAGTCAAACACCCGGAAGGACACACCCTTGTGTCGACTCGGGAGATTTGCCGGGGATTTCGTGAGCATTTCATGGAGCGGTTCACCCAACTGCCCGGACTCCGCGTCGAGGAGTTTGGCAGCTATTTAGCTGGCTCGCCCCGCCTGGAGGCGGCCCGAGCGGCTAGTTGTGATGGGCGCGTTACAGAGTGTGAGGTCTTGGCTGCACTGAAGCAGGTCGGCTACGACAAATCTCCGGGACTGGATGGTTTGCCCTATGAATTGTTCTTGAGGCTGTCGCACATCTTCGTACCTATTCTGGTCAATGTGTTCAATCACTGGTTTGAACAGGGTTCTATCCCTGGTCAAGTCACCAGGGGAGTGATCACATTGCTTCAGAAAAAGGGCCAAGATGGTGGGGAATTAGATGATTATAGGCCCATAACTCTGCTAAACACAGATTTAAAGATTTTGGCCAAAGTTCTTGCAAATCGGTTGCAGCTTGTTATCGCTGAGTTGGTCGAACCTGATCAGAATTATGCTGTGAAGGGGAGATCGATTCAAAACAACTTGCATCTGATGCGCACGATCATAGAGGGATTAGAAGACGACACCGAAGCCGCGCTGATCAATTTAGATCAGTCCAAAGCTTTTGACAGGGTCGACCATCGGTTCCTGGGATCTGTTTTAGAGGCCTCCGGTTTTACACCGGACTTCTGCAGATGGATCTCCATTTTGTATCGCGGGCCGACGGCAGTGGTGCAAGTGAATGGAATGCGATCGGAGTCTTTTGCCGTCTCTCGGTCGGTACGTCAGGGGTGTCCGCTGTCTCCCCTGCTTTACGTCCTTGCCTTGGAGCCTTTTCTCCGCAGGCTTAGGATCGGGGAGCCTGGACTGGTCCTACGCGGTATTGCTCTTCCTGGCGGTGCGCGAGCCAGGGTATCCGCGTATGCCGATGATGTCACCGTGTTTGTGTCGTGCTTTCGAGACATTATCGCGGTGATTAAGGCACTCAAAAGGTACGAAAAAGTGACAGGGGCCATAGTCAACCTTAGCAAATCCAATGGCCTAAGGTTGGCTGCCTGGAGTGGCGCGCCTGCGCTCCCGGGCCTTTTCAACTGGACAGATGGCCCGGTTCGGATCCTCGGCGTATGGTTCGGACCGGGTCTCCAGCTTGATAAGAACTGGTCGGAAGTACAGTCTAAGGTCGAAGCGTCTGTAAGGATTTGGCTTCGAAGGGGGCTTTCCCTTAAAGGTCGAGCTGAGGCGTGCGTCACGTACGTCTTTTCGCTCATCCTTTACCGATTGGCTGTACTACCTCTGCCTGCGGACCGCCGAGCGGTTTTTACGCGTCTCCTTTCCTCGCTTTTGTGGGCAAGGGGGAAGCCGCTAGTCCGTAGACAGGTCTGTACTCAACGTCCTGATGTGGGAGGCTTAGGAATGCCCTGCTTGGAAAGCCATTTGTATGCCGAGCGGTTATCATTCCTGAGCCGAACCTTGACAGAGGAGTCTGCGTGGGGCCCTGCGGTTAGAAACGCTTTTCCTAACCTCGTCCCTGACCACTTGGCCGAATGCCGACGTAAGCCAAGGGGTCAATCGCAGTTCCTCAACGAATGCCGAGCTGCGCTCAGAGTGCTGCCGGGGTCCAGTGACCTCGCCCGGTCTAGGAATACACTATATCGGGAATTAGTGGTGGGGACCGCTTCGGATCCCCTTGGGGAGCGGCTAGGATTGTCGGAGCGGGAGGCTCGCTCTCAGTGGAATTGGGCGCCAGGCCGGAGCCATCTCAACAATACTGAGTTTTCTCTGACCTGGCGATTGGTTCGAAATGCGGTACCCCTCAATGGCATACGATTCAGGATTGGTCTGGTTATGGACCCCTTTTGCCCACGTTGCGAGGAAGATGAGATCGAAACGGCGGAGCACGCCTTTCTCACCTGCTCCAAACTTCGTGAATTCTGGACGTATGTCAACGAGGTGACGGCTCGCATCACCCCCGATCGGGTGACGTGCTTGGATGTAGCATCCGTTGTCTTCAACATGGACCCCTTGTGGCCCAGGGAGAAACGTATGGTTTTGCTCGCGATCTTAGCCGTGGCTAGACTCGTGGTGTATACCTCTCGCTTAGACATAGGGCGTGGGGGGGTGCCGCCTTCTTATTATGATTTGATTTCGTATTTTAAGCACCAGCTTAAAATCAAAATCAAATCTGATAGAAGGAGGTTGCCTTCTTCACTTTTTAAAAGTAGGTGGATACACACCGCTAGTTTATGCGTGTTCACGCGGAATAGGTTCGAGTTCGTGTTCCCTGCCTAGGCATGGCACACAGCGACCTTAGGTCACTTTTCCGAAAAAGGATCACATTTCCTTAACTTGACCCTCAAAATTTTTTGGCTTAGTCCCTATTAGCTAGTAGTGTAAATGAGCTCTTTGGCCCCATCTTTATTTTAGGTGTCAGAACTCCTTCAGGATGCCCGCTCCCTAATTTATTTTATATCCCTGACCCGCCCTAATAGTTCTTATCCTGGAGGACACCGCACATCCCGACAAACCCATCCCTCCTTTTCTTTTGCCCCCATATAGAAACGCCCACTCCCAATTAGGAGGTGACTCTCTTGCTTTCGGTTTTTACCGGAAGACAGCGAGCAGTTCATACTTTAGATAGGATGGGGGGGACCCTACTAACTTACCTTAATTAGCATTTTCTTTGGTTCTTTATTTTTACTATCCCTTTTATTTTTATTTATTTTTGGGGGATTATTTAAGGCTTAGTTTTTTGTTCTCCCACTCCCATCATCACACATGTAAATACTTTTTTGTAAATAAAATTCATTTTCAAACACCTGGGGATATTTTAAGTAGCTTAAGTCCATAGAGTGAATGTGGTATTATGGTGACTGAAACTAGTTTCTAGGGTATTTATAGACAAAGTGGACGACCCCCGACCCCCATTTTCCCCCCCATACCCCCTTTTGGCCTTGTGCCACATCTATTTAATGTATTATGTATATTATTTGGATAAATAAATTTCAATTTCGGCCTTTTTGTCTAAATCTCTGACTTGTTCTTCGATTTGTTCAGGCCACTCTTAGGCAATCACTTGGTGATTGCCTAAGAGCCGACCAGCTACTTGGGCCCCGCCCAGTTTAAAGCTTACACCTTCAGGGGACTCTCTCTGTCCCCTTAGACTAGCCCCTTTTGGGCAATTTGTCTTTCTACACCCCTCTTGGGTGGCCACCCCTCTTGGGTGGTTCATTGTACTTAATCTCTTTTTTGTTCCCTTCTTTTGCAGGTGTCCAACTTCCAGGCTTGACTTAAGCAGCTGGCAGGTTTCGGGTTGACTAACGTACCTTTTAGGCGACGGTCTTCCTGACTCCGAATCGGCGGGTCTTAGCCGGGAGTTGGATGAGAGAGGGGAGGAGTAGTCCGGGCTCTGCTGCAGAGTCTTCGTCTAGCCCGGGCTCCTTTTCCGACATGAGGCGACGGTCTCATGTCGGGGCGGGAGCAGACCCAGATCGAGCAGACGGTCATGCCGCTCTAAGCGACATGCCCAGTACGTCTGCCAGTGCCGCTCCCAGCACTGGAGGTAGATCAGGGTCTACCGCCTTAGGCGGTAGCCCTGCTAGCTCTCACGCTGCTGTCCCCGGCAGTTTAGGCACCGGTTCGTTGGTTAGCTCAGATCGGAGAGGTGATCTGGGTCGGTGGGAAAAACTCCCCATCGTACCAATCTCTCACCGGGCTTCAACCGTCAGCCCGCCTGGTCGTAGGCGAAAAGGTCGCCTGCCTCCAGGAGCGAGAAAGACTAAGTCGGTGGAGTCCCTCCAAGAAGGGGCCACCGACCCAGATCAGCCGCCAGCCCCCGTTGACAGGGACTCTGCTCAGAGCCGCATCCTGGACCTCCACCAGGAACTGTTCGGCAGTGAGAGCAGTGACAGCGACACCAGTCACTGCAGCAATGGCAGCCCCATTAGCAGTCGTAATACCAGCAGAGACAGCAGCATGGAGGTTCTGCAGCTGACACCAAAGAGTCCGGTCCAGGCTGGCATGCGGCAGTCTAGGCCGAGAAAGATGGGGGCGGCTCGTACTGTCCGAAAAACTGGAGCAGCGGATGTCGCTGGCAAGAGAGGACCCAAGGCCGCCACTCCACCGGTTACAACACCGGAAGCAGCTCCAAAGGAGTGGCCGTCCCTCACAGCAGCACCAGCAGAGACCCCAAGTGTGTGGGCATCACCTCCCGGGCAGAAAACGCCGTCGCCGTCGCCAATCAAAGCGACAACAGCAACAACTCCGGCGGCGACCAACACTCCTGCCCTATCTCCAACAAAAGACAAGTGGGGACCCCAGTCGCAAAGAAGCCCTTCAGAATACCGTCGGTTATTCGAATCGAAATACAAAGATCTAACCGACGGTAGCGTGATAAAAGCAGCGCCAGGAGCGGTGGAACGACTAGCGAAGCGAATTGTTTCGCTAGTCACCATCGACTCCCGAACCAAAGGGCTGGCTGGGGTCCAAATTGAGACCATAGGAGAGATCCTGTGGGCCCTCAAAGTTCCTGCAACTTACGTTTGCAGGAGAGGGTTCGCCACTTGGGACCTGCTCCTACCCACAGAGGAAGCAGCGGAGAAGGTGGCCAGGGCCGACCTGAGGCATAAGCACTTAATCCTCAGGCCGGAGTACTTGAGCAGGAGGAGGACCTTAGTAACGGTCCTCGGCGTCCCCTGTTATATTGACTCGGAGCAACTAGGTGCAGTGATGAGTCAATATGGGGACGTCGAAGCCATAATCCCGGTCCGTGGTCCCCATAACCTAATGGTAGGGGACTACAAGATTAAAATGCGTCTGGACCGGGATGGCTTCAATAACATCCCGCCACTGCTCAAGTGCGACACCTGGTCCATGTCAGTAATAGTGGAGGGCAGGAGGCCACATTGTTGGCACTGCGAGCAGAAGGGGCATATGGCGAAAAATTGCCCTAAAAAGGCGCCAAACAAGAAGACCCCTTCTGCCGCAGCCCCGGGAGGTCCAGCGACATCAGCCGCTCCTAAACCAGGAAAGGACGAGGAGGGTTTCACCCCAGTTGTCCGAAAGGGCAAACCACAGAAGCCCTCCTCCAAGAAAGTGCAGCCCTCTGACGAAAAAGGGATGCGGGGTCCCGCTGAGTCAATGGACGCGGATTTGCCCACCAGTAAGGAGCCGCAGCAAGCCTCTGTAACGGCAGCGGCCACCAAGCGAAAGACTGAGGTTCCCCTGTCACTACCATCGTCATCATCCGACTCGGAAGGGGAGAAGATGGAGGGTGACGCTGGCCCGGTCCCGGCTCAGGAGATAGAGACAGAGAGAAAGATCAACCGGGACAAGAAAGTTGCGAAACGCACCGACAAAAAGTCAACAGAGGCTGGGCCCCAATCCCCCGCCCCAATGCCCGAAGAGATGACTATCTCTTCTGCTCAGTCCCCCGAACCCCCAAAACCTAAACCCACCACTGAGCAGAAATCCCCTTCCCCCACTAAAACCCCCCCAGCTGGCTCCCGCTCTCTGTCTCAAAAAGAAGAGCCGGTGCCTAAAACTCCGAAAGCGGCCAAACAGGCCAAGAAGCTAAAAGCGTCGCCCTCTCCAGCTCGAAAGGAGAAGTCCCGTAAGCTCCCCTTCCTGCCAGGGGACCTCATATGCGATGCGGACCTGCATCATGCCGCTGCCGATCTTACACCTCAGCAGAGGAATGTGATCAAACCGCTGCAGCTCCTCACGAAGGCCCAGGGTCTGGACGTTACCAACCCGTCCAACTTCCCGGATGCCCCTTTGCTGATCACCTTCGTCAGAAAGACGAAAATTCGCCGCACTAAATCAATGTGGCGAATGATCGAAGCAGCAAAGGAGGCGATCCTGGGCCTTACGTTGGTGGAAGAAGGGCACGACTCCCTCGACGATCTGAGGGACAAATGCGAAGGGAGGATCCCCATTTACGTCCACCCCTCATTTTATAGAGCCCTTAAGCTAACCTTTCCCCTGGATGTCGGGGGCATCTCCCGAGACGGCCGCGCGTCGTCAGAATTGCTCACTGGCAATATCGGGCATGCCGTCGGCGTCCTGACAAACAAGGACTTCAGGCCGTTGATTGACACTGACTAGTGCAATGGCCACGAACTTGAAGCTAGGAAGCTTGAACGTGAGAGGCTTGAGATCCTTAAGCAAGGCAGCCCGCATACTGGGGGATCTCAAGGCTCTTGAATTAGATGTGGCTGCGGTACAGGAAACTCACTATGTTTCGATGGATGATCACCGACTGCTGTCGGAACATTTCGATGTTTTTTCAGCATTTGGTGACCGTTCTGCTCGGGGAGTTTCTCTGTTAGTTAGACGCACTCTGTTAGCAAGGGTAAACGTTGTTCACGCGGATGCTGATGGCAGACTGGTCGTGGCTGATGTTGCCGTGAATAGTGCCATGTTTCGAATCGTCGCGGTTTATGCGCCCAATTCCATTCGTGAGAGGGTTTCCTTTTTTCGAGGGTTGGAGGGGTTCCTCGGTGGTTCGGAGCGGCTAATCTTAGTGGGAGATTGGAATGCCATCCTTGATCCCAGGATAGATAAGGTGGGGGGACCTAGTGGGTCGGATGGGTGTGAGACAAGTCTGTCTGATCTGATGGCACAATGCGATCTGGTCGACAGATTTCGTGTCGATCACCCGAGGCGGGAGATGTGGACGTGGCTCGCTAGCGGCACTTTCCTTTCAAGTACTTACTTGGATCGATTGCTAATTAGAAGAGGCAACGTAGATTATATCTCTTGTCCCACGTTCCACTGGTTAGGCCATTCTGACCACAAGTTACTTGTGGCCAGTCTGGAGTTAGGTCCTAAGACAAACAAGGTAGCTACCTACTGGAAGTTAAATACCTCCTTACTGGAGATACGTGACTTCCGGGAACAGCTATCTCTTAACTTTCAAAAGGGATTAGTGGGGGCGGTAACCGGGAGTAAGTGGTGGGTTAACGCCAAAGTTGGCATTAGGCGCTTTTCTGTTCAATATAGCCAACGCCTCGCCTTAAATAAGGCTGAAGCAGAAAAGCGTTTAGAAACTAAGCTGGCCCGGGCGGTGGCTGGGGGGGATTCCCTAGGCATAGATCTAGCTAAGGGGGACCTGAAACGTGCGGCTAACGTGCGGTATGAGGGTCAAGTAGTTAGAGCTAGGCTAAAGAGAGTGTCCAACGAAGCCGTGAATGTGGACGCGGAAGAGCGTAGAACTCCACTTCGTCGCAACTCGGTCGGTCTCATTCGTCAAGTCAAACACCCGGAAGGACACACCCTTGTGTCGACTCGGGAGATTTGCCGGGGATTTCGTGAGCATTTCATGGAGCGGTTCACCCAACTGCCCGGACTCCGCGTCGAGGAGTTTGGCAGCTATTTAGCTGGCTCGCCCCGCCTGGAGGCGGCCCGAGCGGCTAGTTGTGATGGGCGCGTTACAGAGTGTGAGGTCTTGGCTGCACTGAAGCAGGTCGGCTACGACAAATCTCCGGGACTGGATGGTTTGCCCTATGAATTGTTCTTGAGGCTGTCGCACATCTTCGTACCTATTCTGGTCAATGTGTTCAATCACTGGTTTGAACAGGGTTCTATCCCTGGTCAAGTCACCAGGGGAGTGATCACATTGCTTCAGAAAAAGGGCCAAGATGGTGGGGAATTAGATGATTATAGGCCCATAACTCTGCTAAACACAGATTTAAAGATTTTGGCCAAAGTTCTTGCAAATCGGTTGCAGCTTGTTATCGCTGAGTTGGTCGAACCTGATCAGAATTATGCTGTGAAGGGGAGATCGATTCAAAACAACTTGCATCTGATGCGCACGATCATAGAGGGATTAGAAGACGACACCGAAGCCGCGCTGATCAATTTAGATCAGTCCAAAGCTTTTGACAGGGTCGACCATCGGTTCCTGGGATCTGTTTTAGAGGCCTCCGGTTTTACACCGGACTTCTGCAGATGGATCTCCATTTTGTATCGCGGGCCGACGGCAGTGGTGCAAGTGAATGGAATGCGATCGGAGTCTTTTGCCGTCTCTCGGTCGGTACGTCAGGGGTGTCCGCTGTCTCCCCTGCTTTACGTCCTTGCCTTGGAGCCTTTTCTCCGCAGGCTTAGGATCGGGGAGCCTGGACTGGTCCTACGCGGTATTGCTCTTCCTGGCGGTGCGCGAGCCAGGGTATCCGCGTATGCCGATGATGTCACCGTGTTTGTGTCGTGCTTTCGAGACATTATCGCGGTGATTAAGGCACTCAAAAGGTACGAAAAAGTGACAGGGGCCATAGTCAACCTTAGCAAATCCAATGGCCTAAGGTTGGCTGCCTGGAGTGGCGCGCCTGCGCTCCCGGGCCTTTTCAACTGGACAGATGGCCCGGTTCGGATCCTCGGCGTATGGTTCGGACCGGGTCTCCAGCTTGATAAGAACTGGTCGGAAGTACAGTCTAAGGTCGAAGCGTCTGTAAGGATTTGGCTTCGAAGGGGGCTTTCCCTTAAAGGTCGAGCTGAGGCGTGCGTCACGTACGTCTTTTCGCTCATCCTTTACCGATTGGCTGTACTACCTCTGCCTGCGGACCGCCGAGCGGTTTTTACGCGTCTCCTTTCCTCGCTTTTGTGGGCAAGGGGGAAGCCGCTAGTCCGTAGACAGGTCTGTACTCAACGTCCTGATGTGGGAGGCTTAGGAATGCCCTGCTTGGAAAGCCATTTGTATGCCGAGCGGTTATTATTCCTGAGCCGAACCTTGACAGAGGAGTCTGCGTGGGGCCCTGCGGTTAGAAACGCTTTTCCTAACCTCGTCCCTGACCACTTGGCCGAATGCCGACGTAAGCCAAGGGGTCAATCGCAGTTCCTCAACGAATGCCGAGCTGCGCTCAGAGTGCTGCCGGGGTCCAGTGACCTCGCCCGGTCTAGGAATACACTATATCGGGAATTAGTGGTGGGGACCGCTTCGGATCCCCTTGGGGAGCGGCTAGGATTGTCGGAGCGGGAGGCTCGCTCTCAGTGGAATTGGGCGCCAGGCCGGAGCCATCTCAACAATACTGAGTTTTCTCTGACCTGGCGATTGGTTCGAAATGCGGTACCCCTCAATGGCATACGATTCAGGATTGGTCTGGTTATGGACCCCTTTTGCCCACGTTGCGAGGAAGATGAGATCGAAACGGCGGAGCACGCCTTTCTCACCTGCTCCAAACTTCGTGAATTCTGGACGTATGTCAACGAGGTGACGGCTCGCATCACCCCCGATCGGGTGACGTGCTTGGATGTAGCATCCGTTGTCTTCAACATGGACCCCTTGTGGCCCAGGGAGAAACGTATGGTTTTGCTCGCGATCTTAGCCGTGGCTAGACTCGTGGTGTATACCTCTCGCTTAGACATAGGGCGTGGGGGGGTGCCGCCTTCTTATTATGATTTGATTTCGTATTTTAAGCACCAGCTTAAAATCAAAATCAAATCTGATAGAAGGAGGTTGCCTTCTTCACTTTTTAAAAGTAGGTGGATACACACCGCTAGTTTATGCGTGTTCACGCGGAATAGGTTCGAGTTCGTGTTCCCTGCCTAGGCATGGCACACAGCGACCTTAGGTCACTTTTCCGAAAAAGGATCACATTTCCTTAACTTGACCCTCAAATTTTTTGGCTTAGTCCCTATTAGCTAGTAGTGTAAATGAGCTCTTTGGCCCCATCTTTATTTTAGGTGTCAGAACTCCTTCAGGATGCCCGCTCCCTAATTTATTTTATATCCCTGACCCGCCCTAATAGTTCTTATCCTGGAGGACACCGCACATCCCGACAAACCCATCCCTCCATCTCTTTTGCCCCCATATAGAAACGCCCACTCCCAATTAGGAGCTGACTCTCTTGCTTTCGGTTTTTACCGGAAGACAGCGAGCAGTTCATACTTTAGATAGGATGGGGGGGACCCTACTAACTTACCTTAATTAGCATTTTCTTTGGTTCTTTATTTTTACTATCCCTTTTATTTTTATTTATTTTTGGGGGATTATTTAAGGCTTAGTTTTTTGTTCTCCCACTCCCATCATCACACATGTAAATACTTTTTTGTAAATAAAATTCATTTCAAACACCTGGGGATATTTTAAGTAGCTTAAGTCCATAGAGTGAATGTGGTATTATGGTGACTGAAACTAGTTTCTAGGGTATTTATAGACAAAGTGGACGACCCCCGACCCCCATTTTCCCCCCATACCCCCTTTTGGCCTTGTGCCACATCTATTTAATGTATTCTGTATATTATTTGGATAAATAAATTTCAATTTCGGATCCTTTCTCAGCCTTTTGGCTAAGATCAGAGTGTAGTATCTGTTCTCAGATAAAACATTCTCATTTTCCCAAAGACTAAGGATCCCGCTACCGAGCCCTTGCGGCTAGGTTCAAAGCGTTTTTCTTTGACCAAGCCCCCTTTTGGGGCTTTTGTCACCTTTTTGTCCCCTCTTGGGACTTTTTCTTTTCTTCTTTTCCCTGACTGTTGGGCTGACTTAAGCAGCTGGCAGGTTTCGGGGAGACTGACGAACCCGTAAAACGGTGAAGGTCTCCTCGTCTCCGAATCGGCGGGTCTAGTCCTGCAGTCAGGTTTGTTCGCCCCTCTTGGGCCATTAATTATTTTTACTTTGTTTCTTTTTCAGCGTCTGTCTGAGGTGCGCACTTAAGCAGCTGGCAGGTTTCGGGGAGACTGACGAACCCGTAAAACGGTGAAGGTCTCCTCGTCTCCGAATCGGCGGGTGTCGTGCCTCTTGCAGACCCGTTTATAGATGGAAGCCACCCGGGCTTCAAAAACCTGTGTTGTCGTTGACAACAGCGAGGGCGAGGAAGGTGTGACCGCGGAGGGCACCTTACTAGATTTGGTAAATCGTACCCCTGAGTACGACCTAATGATGTTGGGGATAACCGTGCCGAGCGGTTCTCCGACCTGGAAGGGGGGTTGCACACCCGAGTGCACCCCAGTTGAGACGGAGGGGGGTTGTACACCCGAGTACGCCCCAGTCGTATTGGAGGGGGGTTGCACACCCGAGTGCGCCCCAGTCGTATTGGAGGGGGGTTGCACACCCGAGTGCGCCCCAGTCGTATTGGAGGGGGGTTGCACACCCGAGTGCGACCCAGTCGTATTGGAGGGGGGTTGCACACCCGAGTGCGCCCCAGTCGTATCGGAGGGGGGTTGCACACCCGAGTGCGCCCCAGTCGTATCGGAGGGGGGTTGCACACCCGAGTGCGCCCCAGTCGTATCGGAGGGGGGTTGCACACCCGAGTGCGCCCCAGTAGTATCGGAGGGGGGTTGCACACCCGAGTGCGCCCCAGTCGTATCGGAGGGGGGTGGCACACTCGAGTGCGCCCAAGGAGGTGTGGCCACGCCGGGCACCTCAAGTACGGGGAGGAACGCCGCATCAAGTGGCAACCCAGATGTGGATAGGGTTAGCACACCCGAGTGCGCCCAGATTGGCTCGTCAGCTAATGTCCCAGTTCCGCGTTCCAGGCCGAGGGTTAGGTCTGCTGAAAAGAAAGATCTGGTGTTTGGGGACTTCGTAACGCCAGTCAAAACTAGTCGAGGTATAATAACTAAGAAAGACCTCTTGGCGGTTATGGATGATGTTCCCTTCAATCACCCAAAAAGTCCAGAACCCTTAAGGAAATGCAATTCCCTGGATTTGGGGATAGCACAAAAAGAAGACCATAGCCCTAGTTTTATTTGGGGGTGCTCCTCATCGGGGTCAGATCGGGAGTCCTCGGAAGACCGTGCTAAACAGCAAAGGCAAGCAAGGCCTAAGTTGAAACGGGGGGCATCCAGAAAGCAAGTAGAGTCATGGCCAGTGTTGGGCAGCGCTCTAATCCCTGCGGGAAGAGAATCCATGGCTAAGGAAGTGACGCCAACCTCAGGAAGTTCTCAGAATGTGGCAGCGTGGGGACCTACAGCACAAAAATCCCCTGACGAGTATAAAAAGCTTTTCAAGGAAAAGTACGAAGCCTATACCCAGGGTAGTACATTAAAGCTTATCCCTGGCACCCTTGAAAGCTTACGGTTGAGGATTGTGTCATTGGTAACGACGGACGCAAAAGCAAAGGGGTTAACCAGAATTACGAAGGACAAAATGTACGAGATGTTGGGGGACTTGAACGTCCCAGCCACATACGTAGTTCAGCGATCGTATGCCATGTGGGATATCCTGCTTCCAACAACGAAGGATGCCGAGAAAGTGGCAAGACAGGACCTGATATGGAAGGGGTTAAGAGTTAAGCCTGAATATCAGGGGAAAAGAAGGACGACCATCACAATCCTCGGCGTCCCATGCTGTATTGACTCCGACCATCTAGGAGCAGTTATGTCACAGTATGGTGACGTCGAGGCAATCTTTCCTGTCCGTGGACCCAGGAACATTCAGACGGGGGAGTACAAACTAAAGATGAGAGTGAGTCATAAAGGTTTCTTGGACATCCCCGCGCAATTACAGTGCGAATCCTGGGCAATGTCACTCATTGTCGAGGGAAGGAGGCCGTATTGCTGGAGCTGTAAGACGCCGGGGCATATGGCAAAAGATTGCCCGAAAAGGATTCCAGCGAAGTCCCCGGCGTCTGTGCCTTCAACACAGAAAAAGACACCTGTGGTACCTCAAGCAAACACAGAGGAAGCCGGGACGGAGAACGATTCCCCCAAGTGGAGTACGGTAGTGGGAAAAAAAGCAAAGAAGATCGCTATTACCTCCAAATCAGCTCCGGTTAACAAATCCCCTATTCAGGAGACAAAAACTCCTGTTGAACCGGTAAACACACTCACTCCAGGGGTGAAACGAAAATTGCCGACCCACTCGTCAGAGGAGGATGAGAAAGCAAATGAGGACGAGACGGTAATGGTCGTTGAAGGAGTGGACGTAGAAAAGCCTAAAGAAAATAAAGCCAAAAAGATTAAAGAGACAAAGGAAGCAGCAGAGGAAGAGATGGTGGAAGAAGAAGAGCCAAAAGACAAAATAATAGAAAGCAGTGGCACTGAACTTGCTCAACCCCCCAAAACCCAATCCCCGTCCCCTTCAAATGAGGTTGTGCAAAACACCCCTCCCCTTTTGGATACCCCCTCAAATACGCCCAGAGATAAATCCCCGACTACCAGGACAGAGGAAGCAGAAAGAGCCCCTGTCGAGAAAGCTAAACCTCCGCCTCCACCGGTAGTAAAACATGGAAAAAACAAAAAGTACCCTTTTTTCCCTGATGAAAGGATTTGCGAGGCCAATGCTACGCAGACACAGACGGATTTGAATGGCCGACAGAAAAAGTACCTCAAAATGCTGGAGGCCTTCACCCATGTGAGGGGCAAACAGGTCCAGGATCCGCTGAATTTTATGGAAGCCCCAATGTTAACAACATTTATTCGTCCGGAAAATGGGAGCAGGGCAAAGGCTCTGTGGAGGATGGTGGAGGCGGGTAAAAAGGTGATTCAGGGTATGAAGCTAATAGATGAGGAGCACCCGTCATTACGTAAGCTGGCTGCCAGATGTACGGGGAGGGTCCCTGCTTATGTTCACCCCTCATTTTATCGGGCACTCAAACTGACTTTCCCCCTGGACGTGGGGGGCCTGTCTAGAGACGGACGGATTTCGTCCGAACTGCTGACCGGCAGTCTCGGTCAGGCCTTCGGCGTCCTCACTCCCGAGGACTTTAGTCCCGTTTGTAACACTGATTAGGAGTAATGATGGCTTTAAACTTGGCTACATTGAACGTGAGGGGCATGAGATCCCGAAGCAAGGCTGTTCGCGTGCTGAGGGATCTCGTGGCGCTTAAGGTAGATATTGCTGCGATCGAGGAGACCCACTTCTGTTCGTACGGGGATTGTGATGTGCTGACTGATGACTTTGAGTTGTTTTCAGCATATGGCAATGTTCGTAGTTGTGGTGTCTCTTTGCTAGTGAGACGCACTCTGTCCGCGACAGTGCGCGTTGTTCATACGGATGCGGAAGGACGGTTGGTCGTAGTCGATGTTGCCGTTGACAGCAGCAAGTTTCGGATCGTTGCGGTTTATGCGCCTAAAGCTGTTGGTGAGAGGGTTTCCTTTTTTCGACGGTTGGAGACGTTTCTCGGGGGTCCGGAGCGTGTAGTATTAATGGGGGATTGGAATGCCGTCCTTGACCCCAAGATAGATAAGGTCGGGGGTAATAGAGGGTCGGATAGGTGTGATAGCAGTCTGTCTGACCTGATCGCCTCATGCGATCTTGTCGACAGATTTCGCGTTGATCACCCAGGGCGGGAGATGTGGACGTGGCATACTAGCGCGGCCTTCTGTTCGAGTACTTACTTGGACAGAATGTTAGTTAGAAGAGGCGACATAGATTTCTTATCTTGTCCCACGTTCACTTGGTTAGGTCACTCGGACCATAAATTGGTTATGGCCCGTTTGAGTTTAAGCGATAGGCCTAGGTTAGCTGGGTACTGGAAGTTGAATACCTCCTTACTGGAGATACCCGACTTCCGGGACAAGCTAACGTTACTACTTCAGCGGGCTTTAGTGGGGGCGGTTATCGGGAGTAGTTGGTGGGTGAAAACTAAGGTTTATGTTAGACGCTTTTGTGTCCGCTATAGCCAACGCCTCGCTCAAGATAGGGCTAGGACACAGAAGCGTGTAGATGATAAGATGACCCGGGCGGTGGCTGGGGGGGATCCCCTAGAGATAGCCTTAATTAAGGGGGACCTCAATCGCTTGGCTAGCGAGCGATATGAAGGTCAAGTAGTTCGAGCTAGGTTAAAGAAAGTCTCTAACGAAGCTGTGAACGTTGACGCTGTTGAGCGTAAGGCTGCTTTACGTCGTGGCTCGGATGGGTACATTCGGAAGGTTAATAACCTGGAAGGACATACCCTGGTATCTACTCGTGAGATTTGCGAGGGGTTCCGCGAGCATTTGGAGGATCGCTTCACCCAACTACCCAGACTCCGCGGCCAGGAGTTTGACAGCTATTTGGCTGACTCGCCCCGCCTAGAGGCGGCCCGAGCAGCTAGCTGTGATGGGGACGTTACAGAGGGTGAGATCATTACTGCGTTGAAGCAGGTCGGCTACAATAAATCTCCAGGACTCGATGGTCTGCCATACGAAGTTTACTTGAGGCTGTCGCCCATGTTTGTTCCTCTTCTGAAGGATGTGTTTAACCACTGGTTTGCTCAGGGCTCGATCCCTGGGCAGGTTACCAAAGGAGTGGTCACATTGTTGAAGAAGGGGGGCCAACCTGGTGTGGGGAATTTAGATGATTACAGGCCCATAACTCTGCTAAACACAGAGTTAAAGATTTTGGCCCGTGTTCTTGCGAATCGTTTGCAGGTTGTTATCTCTGACTTGATCGAGCCTGAGCAGAACTATGCTGTGAAGGGGAGGTCAATTCAAAACAATTTGCATCTGGTTCGCACGATCCTAGAGGGTATAGAAGACGACACTGAAGCCGCGCTGATCAATTTAGATCAGTCCAAGGCTTTCGATAGGGTCGACCATGGTTTCTTGGAATCTGTTCTAGAGGCTGCCGGTTTTAATCCGGACTTCCGCAAGTGGATCTCCATTCTGTATCGTCTGCCGACGGTAGCGGTGCAGGTAAACGGTAGGCTTTCGGATTCGTTCGTGGTTTCTCGTTCGGTACGTCAGGGTTGTCCGCTGTCGCCCCTGCTTTATGTCCTGGCGTTGGAGCCCTTCCTTCGCAAATTAAGGGACGGGGCGGCTACACCAGTCCTACGCGGAATCGCTATCCCTCCTCACTATGCGCGAGCCAGGGTTTCCGCGTATGCCGATGATGTCACCGTTTTTGTGTCCAGCCGTGAAGACATAGAAGCGGTGATTAAGGCGCTCGCTCGTTACGAAGATGTTACAGGGGCCATTGTCAACCGCAGCAAGTCCAACGGCCTGCGGTTGGCTGCCTGGAGCGGAGAGACCGCACTTCCAGGTGACTTCAGCTGGACCGATGGCCCGGTTCGGATCCTTGGCGTTTGGTTCGGACCGGGTCTCCAGCTGGAGAAGAATTGGTCGGAAGTACAGGCAAAGGTCGAATCGTCTGTGAGGGCTTGGACTCGAAGGAAACTTTCCTTGAAGGGGAGAGCGGAGGCGTGCGCCACTTACGTCTTTCCTCTCATCCTTTACCGACTGTCTGTACTCCCGCTGCCTGCGGACCGCCTTCTTGCTTTCACGCGCTTGCTCTTTTCACTTCTGTGGAAGGGGCGGAAAGCATACGTCCGCAGACAGGTCTGTACGCAACGTCCGTGTGATGGAGGCTTGGGGATGCCTGACTTGGCAAGTCATAGACATGCTGAGAGACTGGCTTTCCTGAGTCGTACTTTGACGGAAGAAGCTCCGTGGGTCCCTGCGGTTGAGGACGCCTTTCCCAACCTCATACCCGACCACTCGGTCGAAGGTCGACGTAGGCCGAGAGGAGAGTCGCTGTTCGTCACCGAATGCCGAGCTGCGCTTAAGGCGTTGCCGGGGTCCAGTGACCTTGCCCGGTCAAGGAAGAGACTGTATCGGGATCTAGTGGAGGGGTCCGCTTCGGATCCGCTTGGGAGGCGGCTTGGATTGTCGACGGAGGAGGCTCGCTCCCAGTGGAGTTGGGCGCCAGGCCAGAGTTATCTCAACAATTCTGAGTACTCTCTGACCTGGCGACTTGTTCGGAACGCACTGCCCCTCTATGGCAGATTACGCAGAGATGGCATAAGGGACGTCCCCTTGTGCCCGCGCTGTGAGGACAATGAGGAAGAAACGGCCGAGCACGCCTTCTTCACTTGCAGAAAATTACGTCTTCTCTGGGAGTATGTCAGAGAGGTAACGGCTCGCATCGATGCCGAGCAGCCGATGGTCCTGGATGTAGCATTCGTCATCAACAACGTAGCGCCGCCGTGGTCTAGAGAGAAGCGAATGGTGTTTCTTGTGATCCTGGCCGTAGCTAGGTTAGTGACGTGGGTTACACGTCTAGATGAGGTTCATGGGGTTGGGTCTGTTTCGGATCGTGATCTGGTTGTTTACTTTAAGCATCAGCTTAAAGTGAAAATCAGATGCGATTGGAAACGACTACATCGCATGGAGTTCAATAGAAGATGGGTGCGCAACACTAGTTTGTGCATCCGACGAGGAGCCAAGTTTGAATACGTTTTTCCTCCTTAGCATGGAGCAGGCGGTACTGGGTCCTACGGAACCCAGCCCAATGTAAAATTCAAAGTGTTAGCCTAGTTGAATCTTAGCTAGTAGGAATAAGTGATGTCCTGTCCTGATTTTGTTTTTGCCGGCACTAGAGAGCTTCCAAAGATGCCCACTCCACATATTTATTTTGTCCCCGGCTGATGAAACCCTTGGCAATATTATCTTGGAAGACGCCATCCATTCCCGTACCCAGATCCCGATTATTTATTTTCAGAACACCCTACTTAATTCCCACTCCCATTTAGGGACGACCTGCTTGTTTTCGGCCTCGAGCCGGAAAACAGTGGGCGGTCCAGACTTAGCAAGAGGGTAGGGAGGGTCCTACTAACCACCCCTTATCATTTTATTTGGTTCTTTATTTTTCTTTCTTTTTGGGTGTTTTTAATGTGTCATCCCACTCCCACGTTATGTCATGTTATTCATGTTTCATTTTGGGGATATTTTAAGTAGGGTTAAGCCATAGAGTGACTGTGAATTTTTTAGTGCAAATGTCTAGCTTAGGGTAGATTAGGTTTTTTCATTGTGCTTTTTTGTTTTTTGTGAAAAATAAAAAATGTCATTGTCTTTGTTTTTGCTAATGTGAAATAAAAAATGTTTTAAAATGTGTTATAAAAGTCACAATGACCCCCGACCCCCCTTTTCCCCCTTACACAGCGGGCTTTTATGCCTAAGGGTTAATACATCTGGCAGATGTAATTTTAACTCTAGGAGTTAATGTTTTGCGAGATGTATTTCTCTAAATACATTCTCAGCCTTTTGGCTAAGATCAAAGTGTAGTATCTGTTCTCGGCAATTTGCCTTGAGATCAAGTGTATTATCCGATAGGTGTCGGTTTTACACTGTCGAATCAAAAATCAGATTATCATTTTATTTTTTAATCCCTTTTCCTTTTGGGAATTTCATCTCCCCTAAAGTACAGGCTAATACCCTCGGTCGGGATCTCACCGACGATTACTTATACTCCTCCCCCTCCCCTGAGTTTCACCTGGGGCGTTCACACCGGCGAATGCTGACACTCCACCTCCCCAAGTTTCGCCTGATGCGCTCATCCGGCGAATGCCGACACTCCCCCTCCCCAGATTTGGCCTGAGGCGCATATACCGGTGAATGCCGACATTCCCCCTCCCCAGATTTGGCCTGAGGCGCTCAGCGCTCATACCGGCGAATGCCGACATTCCTCCTCCCCAGATTTGGCCTGAGGCGCTCATACCGGCGAATGGCGACATTCCCCCTCCCCAGATTTGGCCTGAGGCGCTCATACCGGCGAATGCCGACATTCCTCCTCCCCAGATTTGGCCTAGGGCGCTCATACCGGCGAATGCCGACATTCCCCCCTCCCCAGATTTGGCCTGAGGCGCTCATACCGGCGAATGCCGACATTCCTCCTCCCCAGATTTGGCCTAGGGCGCTCATACCGCCGAATGCCGACATTCCCCCTCCGCAGATTTGGCCTGTGGCACTCACATCGGTGAATGCCGACATTTCCCCCCCCCCTCCCCCCCATTTGGCCTGAGAGGAGGAGGTAATGCCTGGGAGTATTATATCAGGATAACAGAACGGCCATAGTGAGGAAGGGAGGGGGGAAGAAATATTAGCGTCTATTAATAATTAAGAAAGAAAGGGTGGGAGTGAGAGGGAAAGAAGAAAGAAAGGAAAAAAATGGTTGTAGTGTGAGTGAATTTCCTCCCGCCACTCCCTTACTCTGACGTCATATCTAGTTTATCGTGACTTTACATTATTTTTCTTCTCAAATTAGTATAAATAACGTTGAAAAATGGAGTTAAAAGCCACCCCCCATTGGAGAAAAGTGCTCAGTCGACCCCGGAAGAGTCAATTTTTTTTTCCGGTTCCGAGATATTAGACGCGCCTTGGCTGGCCGGTCGGAATGATGTCACCCGTATGACCGTTTGTTGGGTACTTTCGGAGGAGAAGCTTTACATACATACATACATACATACATACATACATACATACAGACAGGTGGGATTTATATAATAGACTAGCAGAAAGACCCGACGTTGCTCGGGATTGAATTAGGATCGCTATGTACTTTTTCAATATACTCATAACACCATATTTAATTTTTTTTGTTTTTACTGCCCCCCCCCCCCCTCTTTCCTGTTTGGGTCCCTAACATAGTCGGAAGAAACTGAAATATTTGAAAACCCTTTAAGTTAGTGTCTTATACATATGGTTTAAATTTCTTTAAAGTCGGATGTACGTATTTGAGGTTTTAAGGGGGTTCTGTCCCAATGGGTCGCTTAGAGGTTGGGACATGTAGAGATTCAAGACAACATCCATTGTCTTCCTCGTGGAATTTTATACATATGATATAAATTTCATCAAAATAAGGTATATGAAGTTTTAAAGGCAGGTCGCCCCCCCCCCCCTAGCTCCCTTAGGTTAGGAGGGCACTTAGAGATTTTGGACCACTTCCATTGTCTTCCCCAGACAATGTTATACATATGATTTAAATTTCATAAAAATAGGATGTATTTGAAGTTTTAAAGGGGATATGCCCTCAAAGCCCCATTACGGGTGCACTTGAAGATTCAGGAACATTTCCATTGTCTTCCCTAGTAAATTTTACATAAGAATACACTGTTAGATTTTATGTAGATTCTCTAACCTTTCTTTCTATAGGGAGAACACAAACTTCACACAGACATTGAGTTATATATATATATATATATATATATATATATATATATATATATACACACACACATATGGGCCCAAATTCTAGTATATATTAATTAGTTTTTAACGTAAATTTGTAGTTAAAGCAAAATAAATTGTTTTGGACTATTAAAAGAATTTCCAACGCTATTGATAATGTTTAACCATTCATTTATTTATTTTTAATCATTGCTTATGTTTGAATTCATGTTTTGAAACATGACGTTAATCATAAATCTATGACATCACATCAAGGCTATAATTATTTTTTTAAGGTAATGTTTTAAGATCTATTTATAAGAAAATCTAAATAGCTCAGTTCGTAGAACATCAGATTAAAGATCTCAAGGTTTTAGTTTCCAGTCATGGCATTTGCTTTATTTGTTGGGAATTTATTATTTAGTATTTATGCAATATTTTCCATTTCTAAAAGACATTAAAATATTTCTTAAAAAAATTGTGATTGACAGACAGACATACAGAGAAAATACCCTTTATGAGTGGACTAGGCAAAATATCCTCCCTGCGGTCATATATTTTAGCTAGGCCGCAGCGTCTCTTCCTCCTGTGACTGAAGAGTTCCACAGTCAACCGAGCGGGTTTAGTGAATTTTTTTAAGTGAGTTAATTTGAAACACTTCCATAAGTTTAGTTAGTAATGACTAAGACTGAGGTTCGCGGTTTCGATTTTCAGTGTCGGCGTCAAGTTTCTTTATTGTTTATTTATGTAAAATAAGTTTTGTACGTTTAGAAAAATTTCCACAGACAGACAGACAGAAAAATTGTTTATATTATTAGTAGATAACCTTTATTTGTAGTTGTTAGTCTGCAATCTGTTTTTGATGACGTTAATCTTTGCAAGGAAGTGTCCCCGTCCTCTCACATACGGCATTTGGTATTCTCAAATGGTCACCCATCTGATACCGACCAGACTCAACATCACTTAACTATTGTAATCTAACAAGAATTGGTATATAAACGTGATTGCATCAGCCATAAATAATACAAATTTAAGATTAAAATATCTAAAATATTTTTTTTCCGCAATTTTCGAAATCACTGCATTATTTTGTTTATTTCTAATTTTATTTATTACTAGCGGGGCTACCCGGCGTTGCTCGGGGTCATAAAAACATAATTGAAGAAAAATCGCGTGTGTAACATCTTTATATTAAAACTTTATTTCTCTCCCTCTCTCTCTATAGCTGTCTCTTTATCTTTCTACTTTTATCTACCCTGGTCGCTACTTTTAAATTTTGCCTTTTGTGAAAGCTGTTTCTTTCCCACCATTTCATTCTACGTTTCACAGGGCAATAGTATGACTTATTTCTATAAAAAGTACCACCACTGTCTGCGCCTTCTATATAGGTACTTATAACCGCACCGGTGTTTATACTATATATTTTGAATCCCCTCATGATATCCTTCATCATTTTAACTCCCCTCGTTGTATTCATCATTTTCGATCTCCTCATACTATTAGTCATTTTCAAACCCCTCATAATATTCTTCATCATTTTCAATCTCCTCATACTATTAATCATTTTCATTCCCCTCATAATATTCTTCATCATTTTCAATCCTCTCGTAATATTCCTCATCATTTTCAATCCGCTCATGATATTCTTAATAATTTTCAATCCTCTCATGATATTCTTCATTTTTTCAATCCTCTCATGATATTCTTCATTATTTTCAATCCCCTCATGATATTCTTCATCATTTTCAATCCCCTCATGATATTCTTCATCATTTTCAATCCTCTCATGGTATATTTCATCATTTTCGATCCTCTCATGGTATATTTCATCATTTTCGATCCCCTCATAATATTCTTCTCATTTTAACTCCCCTCATGATATTATTCATTATTTTCAATCCCCTCATGGTATTCTTCATCATTTCCAATCCTGTCAGTCTATTCTTCATCATTTTCAATCCTCTCATGACATTCTTCATCATTTTCAATCCTCTCATGACATTCTTCATCATTTTCAATCCTCTCATGACATTCTTCATCATTTTCAATCCTCTCATGACATTCTTCATCATTTTCAATCCTCTCATGACATTCTTCATCATTTTCAATCCTCTCATGACATTCTTCATCATTTTCAATCCTCTCATGACATTCTTCATCATTTTCAATCCTCTCATGACATTCTTCATCATTTTCAATCTACTCATGACATTCTTCATCATTTTCAATCCTCTCATGACAGTCTTCATCATTTTCTAATCCCCTCATGACATTCTTCATCATTTTCAATCCTCTCATGACAGTCTTCATCATTTTCAATCCTCTCATGACATTCTTCATCATTTTCAATCCTCTCATGACATTCTTCATCATTTTCAATCCACTCATGACATTCTTCATCATTTTCAATCCTCTCATGACATTCTTCATCATTTTCAATCCTCTCATGACATTCTTCATCATTTTCAATCTACTCATGACATTCTTCATCATTTTCAATCCTCTCATGACAGTCTTCATCATTTTCAATCCCCTCATGACAGTCTTCATCATTTTCAATCCCCTCATGACAGTCTTCATCATTTTCAATCCCCTCATGACAGTCTTCATCATTTTCAATCCCCTCATGACAGTCTTCATCATTTTCAATCCCCTCATGACAGTCTTCATCATTTTCAATCCCCTCATGACAGTCTTCATCATTTTCAATCCCCTCATGACAGTCTTCATCATTTTCAATCCTATCATGACAGTCTTCATCATTTTCAATCCTCTCATGATAGTCTTCATCATTTTCAATCCTCTCATGATAGTCTTCATCATTTTCAAACTTCTCATGATAGTCTTCATCATTTTCAAACTTCTCATGATAGTCTTCATCATTTTCAATCTTCTCATGATATTCTTCATCATTTTCAATCCCTCATGATATTATTCATCATTTTAAATCCCCTCATGGTATTCTTCATCATTTCCAATCCTGTCAGTCTATCCTTCTTCATTTTCAATCCTCTCATGAAATTCTTCATCATTTTCAATCCTCTCATGACATTCTTCATCATTTTCAATCCCCTTTATGATAGTCTTCATCATTTTCAATCCTCTCATGATAGTCTTTATCATTTTCAATCCCCTCATGATAGTGTACATCATTTTCAATCCCCTCATGATAGTGTACATCATTTTCAATCCCCTCATGATAGTGTACATCATTTTCAATCCCCTCATGATAGTGTACATCATTTTCAATCCCCTCATGATAGTCTTCATCATTTTCAATCCCCTCATGATAGTCTTCATCATTTTCAATCCCCTCATGATAGTCTTCATCATTTTCAATCCCCTCATGATAGTCTTCATCATTTTCAATCCTCTCATGATAGTCTTCATCATTTTCAATCCCCTCAGGATAGTCTTCATCATTTTCAATCCCCTCAGGATAGTCTTCATCATTTTCAACCCCCTCATGATAGTCTTCATCATTTTCAATCCTCTCATGATAGTCTTCATCATTTTCAATCCTCTCATGATAGTCTTTATCATAGCTCTATCTAGGATATTGAGCACTTTTCTCTCGGACAAGACCGAGTACTTTGAAAATCAAGGAGGCCTCATGAGTACTACTGAAATCACTTAGGTATCCTCTCTCCTTCTGATCTGCGAAATAGTCCAAAGGGGAACAAAGATGGCGTTAAAATATTTTCCAAACCTATCACTACAGTAGCTTTATCTAGGACATTGAGCACTTTTCTCCCGGCCAACGCCGAGTACTTTGATAATCAAGGATGCCTCCTGAGGACTACTGAAATCACTTAGGTATCCTCTCTCCTTCTGATCTGCGAAATAGTCCAAAGGGGAACGAAGATGGCGTTTAAATATTTTCCAAACCTATCACTACTATAGCTCTATCTAGTACATTGAGCACTTTTCTCCCGGACAACGCCGAGTACTTTAATAATAAAGGAGGCCTCCTGAGGACTACTGAAATCATATAGGTGTCCTCTCTCCTACTGATCTGCGAAATAGTCCAAAGGGGAACGAATATGGCGTTAAAATATTATCCAAACTATCACTACAGTAGCTCTATATAGGACATTGAGCACTTTTTTTCCCGGACAGCGCCGAGTACTTTGAAAATCAAAGAGGCCTCCTGGGGACTACTGAAATAATTCTTATCCATTCCCCCATCCTTTTCAGTGTAGATGCTGTTAAAATATTATCCAAACCTATCACTACAGTAGCTCTATCTAGGACATTGAGCACTTTTTTCCCGGACAACGCCGAGTACTTTGAAAATCAAAGAGGCCTCCTGGGGACAACTGAAATCAGTTAGGTATCCTCCCTCCTTTTCATCTGCAAAATTGTCCAAAGGAGAACGAAGATGGCGTTAAAATATTTTCTAAACTTATCACTACAGTAGCTCTATCTAGGATATTGACCACTTTTCTCCCGGACAACGCCAAGTACTTTGAAAATCGAGGAGGCTTCATGAGCACTCCTGAAATCCCTTAGGTATCCTCTCTCCTTCTGATCTGCCAAATAGTCCAAAGGGGAACGAAGATGGCGTTAAAACATTTTCCAAACCTATCACTACAGTAGCTCTATCTAGGATATTGAGCACTTTTCTCCCGGACAACGCCGAGTACTTTGAAAATCGAGGAGGCTTCATGAGCACTCCTGAAATCCCCTTAGGTATCCTCTCTCCTTCGGATCTGCGAAATAGTCCAAAGGGGAACGAAGATGGCGTTAAAATATTTTCCAAACCTATCACTACAGTAGCTCTATCTAGGATATTGAGCACTTTTCTCCCGGACAACGCCGAGTATTTCAATCTCAAAGAGGCCTCCTGGGGACTACTGAAAGAATTCTTATCCATTCCCCCATCCTTTTCAGTGTAGATGCTGTTAAAATATTATCCAAACCTATCACTACAGTAGCTCTATCTAGGACATTGAGCACTTTTTTCCCGGACAACGCCGAGTACTTTGAAAATCAAAGAGGCCTCCTGGGGACAACTGAAATCAGTTAGGTATCCTCCCTCCTTTTCATCTGCAAAATTGTCCAAAGGGGAACGAAGATGGCGTTAAAATATTTTCTAAACCTATCACTACAGTAGCTCTATCTAGGATATTGAGCACTTTTCTCCCGGACAACGCCGAGTACTTTGAAAATCGAGGAGGCTTCATGAGCACACCTGAAATCCCTTAGGTATCCTCTCTCCTTCGGATCTGCGAAATAGTCCAAAGGGGAACGAAGATGGCGTTAAAATATTTTCCAAACCTATCACTACAGTAGCTCTATCTAGGATATTGAGCACTTTTCTCCCGGACAACGCCGAGTATTTCAAAATCAAAGAGGCCTCCTGGGGACTACTGAAATAATTCTTATTAATTCCCCCATCCTTTTCAGCGTAGATGCTGTTAAAATATTATCCAAACCTATCACTACAGTAGCTCTATCTAGGACATTGAGCACTTTTTTCCCGGACAACGCCGAGTACTTTGAAAATCAAAGAGGCCTCCTGGGGACAACTGCAATCAGTTAGGTATCCTCCCTCCTTTTCATCTGCAAAATTGTCCAAAGGAGAACGAAGATGGCGTTAAAATATTTTCTAAACTTATCACTACAGTAGCTCTATCTAGGATATTGACCACTTTTCTCCCGGACAACGCCAAGTACTTTGAAAATCGAGGAGGCTTCATGAGCACTCCTGAAATCCCTTAGGTATCCTCTCTCCTTCTGATCTGCCAAATAGTCCAAAGGGGAACGAAGATGGCGTTAAAATATTTTCCAAACCTATCACTACAGTAGCTCTATCTAGGATATTGAGCACTTTTCTCCCGGACAACGCCGAGTACTTTGAAAATCGAGGAGGCTTCATGAGCACTCCTGAAATCCCTTAGGTATCCTCTCTCCTTCTGATCTGCGAAATAGTCCAAAGGGGAACGAAGATGGCGTTTAAATATTTTCCAAACCTATCACTACAGTAGCTCTATCTAGGACATTGAGCACTTTTCTCCCGGACAACGCCGAGTACTTTGATAATAAAGGACGCCTCCTGGGGACTACTGAAATCACTTAGGTATCCTCTCTCCTTCTGATCTGCGAAATAGTCCAAAGAAGAACGAAGATGGCGTTAAAATATTTTCCAAACCTATCACTACAGTAGCTCTATCTAGGATATTGAGCACTTTTCTCCCGGACAACGCCGAGTATTTCAAAATCAAAGAGGCCTCCTGAGCACTACTGAAATAACTCTTATCGATTCCCCATCCTTTTCAGCGTAGACGCTGTTAACATATTATCCAAACCTATCACTACAGTAGCTCTATCTAGGACATTGAGCACTTTTTTCCCGGACAACGCCGAGTACTTTGAAAATCAAAGAGGCCTCCTGGGGACTACTGAAATCACTTAGGTATCATTCTCTCCTTCTGATCTGCGAAATAGTCCAAATGGGAACGAAGATGGCGTCAAAATATTTTCCAAACCTATCACTACAGTAGCTCTATCTAGGATATTGAGCACTTTTCTCCCGGACAACGCCGAGTATTGTAAAATCAAAGAGGCCTCATGGGGACTACTGAAATAACTCTTATCGATTCCCCATCCTTTTCAACGTAGACGCTGTTAACATATTATCCAAACCTATCACTACAGTAGCTCTATCTAGGACATTGAGAACTTTTTTTCCCGGACAACGCCGAGTACTTTGAAAATCGAGGAGGCTTCATGAGCACTCCTGAAATCCCTTAGGTATCCTCTCTCCTTCGGATCTGCGAAGTAGTCCAAAGGGGAACGAAGATGGCGTTAAAATATTTTCCAAACCTATCACCCCAGTAGCTCTATCTAGGATATTGAGCACTTTTCTCCCGGACAACGCCGAGTATTTCAAAATCAAAGAGGCCTCCTGGGGACTACTGAAATAATTCTTATCCATTCCCTCATCCTTTTCAGCGTAGATGCTGTTAAAATATTATCCAAACCTATCACTACAGTAGCTCTATCTAGGACATTGAGCACTTTTTTCCCGGACAACGCCGAGTACTTTGAAAATCAAAGAGGCCTCCTGGGGACAACTGAAATTAGTTAGGTATCCTCCCTCCTTTTCATCTGCAAAAATGTCCAAAGGGGAACGAAGATGGCGTTAAAATATTTTCTAAACCTATCACTACAGTAGCTCTATCTAGGATATTGAGCACTTTTCTCCCGGACAACGCCGAGTACTTTGAAAATCGAGGAGGCTTCATGAGCACACCTGAAATCCCTTAGGTATCCTCTCTCCTTCTGATCTGCCAAATAGTTCAAAGGGGAACGAAGATGGCGTTAAAATATTTTCCAAACCTATCACTACAGTAGCTCTATCTAGGATATTGAGCAGTTTTCTCCCAGACAACGCCGAGTATTTAAAAAATCAAGGAGGCTTCTTGAGCACTAATGAAATCACTCTAACCGATCCCCCCCCCTCCGCTTTTCATTTGCAAAATAGTCCAAAGAGAAACGTAGATGAGGTTATTCGGCATTCCTCGGTAGGGGCGCCTCAGGCGCAGTAAGCAATAAACTTACTCCTCCCCAAAGAGGGGAGGCAAAGCCTGGGAGTGTGGACCTCCTAGAACTGCACATGACAAACTCATAGACCGGCGGAATGAAGCCCCGATGGCCAAGACGATTCCAGTTCATGGGGTGCAGTATCCATCGGAAGATACTACACCTTGATCTTAGCCAAAAGAAGTGAATTAATGTCATTTTCGGTAAAAAAAAAAAAATGGCGTCTAAAAGCTATGTTGAATTAGAGAAAAACGGTCGGGGGGAGTTTAAAATTATTTGTTGATATTCAAAACTCATGTAATAAGTTGTTAAATAGTATTATACAATGTTTGTTGAAAGAAAATCATAGTTATTATTACTTGTTAATTTAATAATGTAATTTAAACAGTGTCTAGTGGATAGACCGCTGTTCAGGTGTAGATTGGTTATGAATACCTCAGTAAAATTTTGGAATTTCGGATCCTTTGTTGGCCTTTTGGCTAAGATCAAAGTGTAGTATCTGTTCTCGGCATTTTTGCCTTGAGATAAAGTGTATTATCTAGTCCTATCCGATAGGTGTCGGTTTTACACTCTCGAATCAAAAATCAGATTATCATTTTATTTTTTAATCCCTTTTCCTTTTGGGCATTTATTCTCTCCCCTAAAGTACAGGTTAATACGCTCCCAAGGATCGGGCTATTTCGCCTGAGGCGCCCCACCGTCGAATACCGATACCCCCCCTCCCCAAATGTTTCCTAAGGCGCCCCACCGGCGAATACCGATACTCCCCCAGATTCCCCATCCCCAAATTAGGCCTGAGGCGCTCATACCGGCGAATGCCGACACTCCCCCCCCCAATTTGGCCTGAGGCGCTCACACCGGCGAATGTCGACACTCCCCCTCCCCAGATTTGGCCTGATGCGCCCCAACGGCGAATGTCGACACTCCTCTTCCCCTAAATTTCGCCTGAGGCGCTCATACCGGCAAATGCCGACACCCCCCTCCCCAGATTTGGCCTGAGGCGCTCATACCGGAGAATGCTGACATTCCCCCTCCCCAGATTTGGCCTGATGCCGACACTCCCCCTTCCCAGATTTGGCCTGAAGAACCCCACCGCCGACATTTCCCCTCCCCAGATTACCACCGAATGCCGACACTCCCCCATCCCCAAATTTCGCTTTAGGCGCTCATACTGCCGAATGCCGACACTCCCCTCCCCAAATTTGGCCTGAGGCGCTCATACCGGCGAATGCCGACACACCCCCTCCCCCAAATTTGGCCTGAGGAGCCCCGGCACCGAATACCGACACTCTCCCTCCCCCCAAATTTGGCGTGAGGCTCCCTATCGCCGAATGCCGACACTCCCCCATCCCCAGATTTGGCCTGAGGCGCTCATACCAGCGAATGCCGACATTCCCCCTCCTCAGATTTGGCCTGAGGCGCCCCACCGCCGAATGCTGACACTCCCTCTCCCCAGATTTGGCCTGTAGCGCTCACATCGGTGAATGCCGACATTTCCCCCCCCCCCCCTATTTGGCCTGAAAGGAGGAGGTAATGCCTGGAAGTATAACAGAACGGCCATAGTGAGGAAGGGAGGGGGGAAGGAATATTAGCGTCTATTAATAATTAAGAAAGAAAGTGTGGGAGTGAGAGGGAAAGAAGAAAGAAAGAAAAAAAATGGTTGTAGTGTGAGTGAATTTCTACCCGCCACTCCCTTACTCTGACGTCATATCTGGTTTATCGTGACTTTGCATTATTTTTCTTCTCAAATTAGTATAAATAACGTTGAAAAATGGAGTTAAAAGCCACCCCCCATTGGAGAAAAGTGCTCAGTCGACCCCGGAAGAGTCAATTTTTTTTTTCCGGTTCCGAGATATTACACGCGTCTGGGCTGGCCGGTCGGAATGATGTCACCCGTGTGACCGTGTGTTGGGTACTTTCGGAGGAGAAGCTTTACATACATACATACATACATACATACATACATACATACATACATACATACATCCATACATACATACATCCATACAGACAGGTGACGTTTATATAATAGATAATTCATCCTCTAAATGTATATAACAACGTTTTAGTTTGTGTCTGTTAGTTCTTTCATGAACTCGTACTATGGTTTTGAAGATAGAACCCTATAGGTATACATATTCTTGAACTATCCAAGATACTTAATTTAATTTTTGATTCAAGGTAGTATATTATTGTCAGTACGTATTTGTTATTTATATTTGTTGTCTTTGAATTTATATCCGAAATGCGTCTCCTGTTTTATCTTTTCTTTCGCTTTATTCACCGCCTGTTTGTAGTTCGTTGATTAGGATTTCCACCTTCGTTCCTTACCATGCTTAATTTCTCAATTTCTATGTATTTACTTGGCTCGTGCATCACGGGTTTTTAGGTCTGTTAAGATGGGTTGAAGGAGTTTATTCTCCTTTTTTGTTTCTGATTTTATTTTCTTCCATTCTTTATTCCTATGGGATTGGAGTTTCATTTGTTCTCATTCATAATTTTTCTGGTACGTTTGACGTATTCTGCTTCCAGTTGTGTAATCTTGTAGTCATTGGTTTCTACAGGTTTCTCTGTGTGCTTTAACTTTGTTATGATTTCTGATATTCTGTTTTCTCATTAATATTTTTGTCTATTTCTAATAGTTTCAGCTCTGAAATCAATTCTTGCTCAATTCTTTCCACAGTTTCTAGTGTACTGCTTTCCTTATACAGTCATGTCTGTTCTTGTATACTTTTTGGGCTAGTTTGCTTCATTCACTTATTATATGATTTACTGTTTCGTCTCTTTATCTACAAAGTCTGCATTTACTATTTTCCTGAGGTTTATATATTTTAGCTTTAATGAAGTTTATTTTAATCGCATTGTTTTGTGCAGCCGTCAGTAAAAAATCCATTTCTCTGTTCAAATGTTCTTTTCTTAGACATGCCGAGCTATTTTGTTGGTTTCTTCTCTTGTCAGTCTTTTGAAGCGTTCATATAGTTGTTTTTGTTCCTACTTTTCTTTTCTTGTTTTTGTTTTTTGTTTCTGGTGTTGGTGCTTCCCGATTGGTTCGTTGAGACGGTATCTCTTGCTACGGTGATTAACCTTTCCATATTCTGGGTTATATATTTCACCAGCTCTTTTTTGTGTCTTCCACACAGTCTTCTATACTTACCAGTCCTGTTCCCCTTCATTACTTTTTATGTAGAGTATGTCCGTATCGTCTTTTGGATGTAGTGTGTTGTGCATGGTCATTAACTTTCTAGTCCTTGTGTCACGGTGCCTGGGTTCTTCTTCAGTCCAGCCTATGAATAGTCCATAGTATTTTATTAGTGATTCCAGTTTACTAGATTTCTACTATATAACTTCGTTTCTAAGAGTTTTGTTTTTGTTTGCAATATTATTATCATCATTATTATTATGATGTGTTGCTAATAGAGATAATGCAAGTCTTAAATTTGTTAATGAAAGGCCGACTGTGACAATCTTTTGATGACGTACGCTATCTACAATAGGAGGGGATAATGCCTGCAGTGATGCTATCATAATAACAGAACAAATGCTACACTTACCCCTAGCAATACAATATAATTATTTTATTAATAAAATGGGAATAAAAGGTTTGAATAAATATATATATTGTTTCTGATTGTTGTAGTCTTATTTTCTATTTGAACTTCGTTCATTATTTTACTGCACAATCAGAACGAAGTATTTATTTCACCCTAGTGGTTTGACGTCATGTCTACCTTCATTTTTAAGGTTGTTAATATATAAGTGTGATTGCGATTTACTACCTTCTTTTTTATTATCTTTGTTTTTGTTTAGCTTTTTTTCCAACTTTTTTCATTCATTCTTTTTGTATTTCTCTCATTTTTTCTTTCCGCTTGTGTCTAATCGCTTCTGTATTTCCTTTTCTCCTCCCATTTCCTTCAGCTTCTTATATTTGTCTTTCTCTATTTCTTTTTCCGCAAACACTCCGCCCCTTCATCTTTCCTTTCTGTGAGCAACTGTCCACCCAAGAAACAACTTTTATCTCCAACCTCAATAAACTGAACCTGAGACAGAAATCTGACGAGCGAAGCAAGATAAATAAATACGTTAAACGATGTTTCTATTCGCCTTGTCGTTACACAATTCAACTGTTTGAACGTTTAGCTATGCAACGGAACTCGACGTTCACGCTTTCAAAGCAAAACAGGGGTACAATTATCTCCCTTCCCACCATATTATGGCGCTAATTATACATGACGCACGTGGTGCAAATTCGAAGACTCGATACAAATATTGGGAATTGTTAGTGATTGTGTGTATTCGATTATAATAATCAACGATTGAGAGGGGTAATTACAAACACTTTATTTTTTCTTGTTCAATTTCGTCTTCTTTTTTTACTTAAAGATCGCCACTTATAAAGGCAACTCAAAGATGAAGGTTAAATGATTACCAGCTTAGAAATGTAGACACTTATGAGAATATTGGAAAAGATTAATGAGATGGACCAGTTCATAGCAGGAATCTAGCGACATTGGATTTGAAGACGACCATGTTGTGATCTGAAGGGATTCAGTCAAGTAGTAACGTGTTCACGAGTCGAAAAGCCCATACGAAGAAACGTTTGAAGGCTAAGTGCGCGAAGGTTGAAAGGACACTTCTTTTTCATGGGTAGAAGAGCGAATTCTAGTGGTGAATATCTTCCAAGGATCAACCAGAGATTGGATATTCTTTCTAGTTTATTTCGTTTTGTTCTTCTTTTCCTTTTTCCCTGTTTTTCTTTTTCTTTTTTATTGCTTGTTGTACTTATTTCCTTCCAGTGTCCGCCTTCCTTCAGTTGGAGATGTATCTATTGCATTCATTTTTTCATTTTCTTTTATATTACCTCCTGGAACATTTCTCACATAGTTTCTTTCTTTCTTTATTTCTATTGGATTGCTGCTTTTTTCAGTTTCTTCCTCTCTTTCTTTTTTCGTCCGTCTGCACCCTTTCTTCGTTGCTTCTTTTCTATTTTATTGAAATTCATAAGACACGCGTGGAATGGTTAAATCTAGTTCTAACTTCTGGTCCCTTTAAGGGTCGCGTCAATTGGCCAAAAGATAAACTCAATATCTGCTGCCTTAGGGGTCACGCGAAAAAAAAACGATATAAACTCAAACTCAAATGTCTTTACCTTATTTACTATCAACAGATCAACGGTCAACATCTTTTTTCGGTTGACTTCCTCAAGATACCAGCTCTACATAAGCATCTCTGTAGTAGTAACAAATTCGAATGACAAAATGTTTTAGACGAAGATACAATAACTTGCAAAATACGTGAGTCTTCGGGTTGTAAGTTCTACATTTACAGAAACTCTAACACGCATACGCGAAAACACATATTTTATTCAGTGGATGTGTTTAAATGAGAAGGTAAGCAAACGTTATAAAAGCTTGAATGTGAACGGCGTTCTGTTTTCTCTTAACTTTAAAAAGAACGAACGGCGACATTTCAACGTCGAGAATAGCTTTTTCTAATACTTGTATTAAACATCTCCTTCTATCATACAAAAGCCGGAAACTTGAGGGAACATACATGATATGATGACACTTCACGACTAATATAAGTTTGCACGTGTTCGACACTCCATCTTTGTATATTTATTTTTTATGATTTGCATCCCCTGATATTTATATTTCCTTTTTTATTACGTAAACTAGATTTACATTAAGAAATAGTTTTATTTTTTTCTTCTTCGAAAGATGTCGTCCCAATTAAACTTTTTACATTTATCTACGAGTATAAACTACCCTTTTTAAGTTTTAACAA
>OY744520.1:635000-752500 GCA_963556195.1 Sepiola atlantica
CACGCAATCTTATTTCCCTTGTATTTATCTTGACATGTTCTATCTCTCTATATAGTTGTGTTTACGAAGTGCTATTTTATTTCAACTTATTTGTGGTTGGTTTCTGCGCTCTAGGATATTCTTAATATATTAACAGTGCCGTGGGGTGTATGATGTCAATCCTCCCTTTGATTTCTATTTCTTCTAATCTTTTTTTTAGTCATTTCGAAAGAGTTCTTTGTACTCTCAAGTAAGTTCTATGTATTTACTTACATTTTTTGTTAGATTAATTCTGTACTACAACTGGAACAGCTAAATCTACTATTTGGCAGCTTTTTCCCTCCAGTGGATTATTATCATTGCTATTCTTCTTGTTTGGATAAATTTATGCGTCTGTATTTTCATATCTCAAGGGATTTTATACCTTCCGTTTTCCAATACTTTCATCGGTTTATGCTTGTACCATTTATTTGAGTGTTCAAAGTGCAGTCAGTTTCACATCAATTTTTAATATATTATTCGTCCTCATTGTTGTTATACCTTAAATAAATAGTGTAATGACATATATAACTACGGTTTTGTATTAGATTAACCAGTAAAATATACCGTGAATTTTGATGACAGTTTTTTGGCGTATACAAATTTAATTTACTCTATAAGTAATATTTTACTTTTCTTCTATTAATGTTTCAAGTGTAATAGCCTTACTTTAATACTATTGATAAAAAAGTTTACTTTCATACTCTTTTTTGTAGTATTTAAAAACATTAAAAGTGTTAATCAGTTGACGAAGACATGCCACCAAATTTGTCGTACAAACATGTAACTATTTGGCTTAATAGTTTTATAATGTATAACTTCTAGCTAGAATGTTATATTTTCTCAACATTATAAAACATTATTAATATCTCATTAAAAATAAAATATTTATTAAGAATATATTTTATTAAAATAAAATTATCGCTTTTAAAATATTGATTGAGTAATATGTTATTAAAATAAAATGATTGCTTTTAAAATATCGATTGAGTAATATGTTATTAAAATAAAATGATGGCTTTTAAAATATTGATTGAGTAATATGTTATTAAAATAAAATTATTGCTTTTAAAATATCGATTGAGTAATATTTTATTAAAATAAAATGATGGCTTTTAAAATATTGATTGAGTAATATGTTATTAAAATAAAATGATGGCTTTTAAAATATTGATTGAGTAATATTTTATTAAAATAAAATGATGGCTTTTAAAATATCGATTGAGTAGTATGTTATTAAAATAAAATGATGACTTTTAAAATATTGATTGAGTAATATTTTATTAAAATAAAATGATGGCTTTTAAAATATTGATTGAGTAATATGTTATTAAAATAAAATAATGGCTTTTAAAATATCGAATGTAGTAGTATGTTATTAAAATAAAATGATGGCTTTTAAAATATTGATTGAGTAATATTTTATTAAAATAAAATGATGGCTTTTAAAATATTTATGGAGTAATATTTTATTAAAATAAAATGCTTGCTTTTAAAATATTGATTGAGTAATATTTTATTAAAATAAAATGATGGCTTTTAAAATATTGATTAAGTAATATTTTATTAAAATAAAATAATGGCTTTTAAAATCAAAATATGTAAAACCTGTATACCGTTGTCGTAAGATACTAACAAAAATAACTTTTATGTCAATAACATACATATTAGAATTTAAATTCTGTACATATTTAAAAAAAAACTATATATTATTTTGAATACACTAAATCAGAATATGTGCGGCAAAAAGTTATTTTTTAACATTTCGTGGAAAAATAAACCATTCACTTATTTATAACTTAATTATTTATAACTTCATTTTTTATAACATCAGTTCCAAATACGGTCTGATGTTTTCTCTAGGATTATCAATTCTTGAGATATCAACTAACGTTTGTCTACACGAACATTCATTGAGAGTCAATTATATATTAATTATCTTGAATAATAACAAATAAAAAGCATTAGAGATAAAAAACAATAGAAAACTATTGATTAGGTCTGCAATATAAAAACTAATTATGCATTCATGCAACTAGATATTACAAATTCGTCCAGAAACTGAAAAAAATGTGCGGCAAGATCCAGCCAAAGAAATGAGAAAATTGGCAGGTAGGATGGGCATCGGAGTGGTGATTACGAAGAAAACACAGAACTACGATCTTAAATACTCTTTATATAAGAGTCGCAAGAGTCAATTACTCACCGCCATGGTGCAAGAGAATTACCTTACGAAAACCAATAAACTTATCAACATGAACTGGCTACTCTATTGTCCCCTCGACGTAAATTCACTAGACCAACTCGACAATCAGCTAAATCCCATCTATTCACTGTGGAGGCCCAAGATACCGGAGAGCCTTCTACTGCTGCTTGCCTGTGGAACTCCCTCCCTGCTCACTGTTTTCCCGACAGTACCGACATGAAGAGGTTTAAAACTAATATAAACATACATCTCGCTACACTACTCCCAACGACTACAGTGGCGGCATGCCTTGTTTGGGGTGAAATATATTTAAAAAAAAGGTTAAAAACTCAAAAACAGTTCCCTCAAACTGTAATGATATTTGGGTGTGTTTCTAGAGAAGACCACATCTTACCGCCCCAAATCTTCGAAAAGAGACCGAGACTTAATTCAGATGGTTATACTAAATTGCTATCTACTATTGTCAATATCTGTGTGGAGTGATATTTTTGGAAAAGCCATACGTGTTACAGCATGACTCAGCTCCATGTCACTCCTCCTAGAGAAGCCAGACGTGGCTGTCTGAGGACTTCAACGACTTCAGCACACTAATCGCTTCATTGCACCCAATTACGTGTAGTGAATAGTTGAGAAAAACACCAACTATACACCAAGGACGAGCTGGTTGCTAGGATCAAACTGATGTTGAACGGTCTATCAAAGGATAAAAACTGCGTGCTCCAGGTTGAGGTGCCACCTTTTTAATGTGAACTGTATTCTTGTGGATAATATAGAAACATATATTCTTTTTGCCATCTACTTTACATATTTGTTTGCAAAATAGATAGAAATGTTGAAAAAATAGAGTCAATATTTCTCTAAATGCACATAAATAAATAAATATTAGAATGGTTGAATCAATGAAGAGTTAGAGAGCGAGAGAAATATATAAGTAGCTAAAATAGGAGATGCGTGACTTGTTCGTTTAATTACAAGTTACGGCTGATTAGAACGATGAAAACATATTTTTGCAATCATTAGTCAATCCTAGAAGCAAAGTATACATTTAGCATGTATTTTGTTGCGATTAATGATTATAGGAAAAAGCCTTTAATAAACAAGGATTATTTAACTCAACTTTAGAATAATAAATAGCGCGAGAGAGAAGGAGAGAGAGAGAGAGTTTGATAAACAAAGATAGAGATTGATACGCACAGTAAGCATTGCTCACACATATTTGTATCGATATATATATATTTATATATACATATATACATATATATATATATACATATATATATATATATATATATACATATATATATACATATATATATATAAGGAGAGAGAGAAAAAAGGAGAAAGAAAGAAAGAAAGAGAGGTCGATAAACAAATATATAGAAAGATAGAGATAGACACGCACAGTAAGCATTACCCACACATAATTATATATAATATATATATATATATATATATATAAAGCAAAGTTGTCTATATTTATGCCGCGGCATAACAGTTAATGGGTTGATGTAAAAGCTAAACTAATCGCAGATTTGTGCTTATTTCAGAAGTTCTGCGCTAAAATTGACAGCGGTCCGAAAACGAAGAATCATTTATGTTAAATTAATATGCGACACTCATCTCCTCCCTCTTAATTTTCTAAAATGATGTTTTTTTTTCTTTCCGCCAATTTCTTCAGTGTGTTAACGCGAAATCGCCTAAAAAGATATAATATTATCTTTTTTGTGGGGAGGGGTTAACCGGGGGAGGGGAGAGAAATCTAAAAATTTAATAAATATTTAATAGATGTATTTACGTTCGACAGTTGGCTATAAAATTAAAGAAAAGTTGAGAAACTAGACATGAACTTTGTTAAATATATATATATATATATATATATATATATATAATATTAATACATTACTTTCCCCTCGCTTTATCTTATTTTCCCCAACTCCTCATCACTCCTAAACCATGGCCTTATGCGATCTTGATATTTATCCCCTTTGTTTCTTGCTTCGATAGCCGCCTATCTGACTCCAATAAACATGACCCCCTCCTCCCTTATGGTTTTAATAACTGACTGCTACTAATTGCCTCCACACGTTCCACAGTTATTTTATTGCTCCCACTGCTACAATTTTGGGCTTACATAACATACGCTCCGTCCTTCTCCCTAATGGTAATACTAACTCCGCGATATACAGACAAACAGGCAATAGACGTTCCTTTTTATTATATTAATAGATCAATATATAGAGAGGTAGAGAACGTGAGAGGGAGCCATACAGATGGACAGATGGGCAAACAAACAGAAAGGTGTTGGGTACTAAATATAAAACATCTAAATTGTTTTTTATTTTCGTGTTATTGTATTTAAAAAGGAAAAAAGATTATTATTTATTTTCATTTTTAAAAAGGGATTCCTAGGCAGGATCGAAACAGACCATTCAAGACAACCAGTCTGAGCCTCTCTCAGCTGAGCTATTATATGATGTATCTTGAATATTTATTATGTTTATATTCTCGCGTAAAATTCTTGAAAGGACTCGGCGAATCTCATCATTGTCTTAGAAAAATTCTACACGTGCATAAAATTTTATATTTTAGGAACACTCTCTTCTGTCATTCTATAAACAGACTGACAGCTAGACAAAAGTTCTTCTTTTATTATATATATATATATATATATATATATATATATATATATATATACACATATACACACGCATCATAGTTTTCGTACTCGCATGCCAAATTAAATCCTGTTTAATACACCTTATATACTATTAATGATGGTGTTACACAAGCTAACACTTAAAAACGCGTTTATTCTGAATTCTTTAAAATTCTTTCATTCACAAGAAAATTACATTATTCATCGTCTTTTATTTCCCCAGTTTATTTTTTAATCTGTGTTGTGTTCTTCATATTTACTATCGTTTTCTTTTCAATCTTTCTCAGCTTTCCCCCTGCCACATTTTTGGTGCAAACACAAAGTTCTTAATCGTGATGCGAGTGGATTCGACAACAACGACACAGTGGTGACCACGGGGCGATCACAACAAACATATTGAAACCAGAGACGAGAGAGACGAGAGAGACGCCGTGTCTGCAATAACCAGTGGAAAACCGGTTCACGCCCATCCGGATCGTTGCCGCGAAAAAAGGAAAACGACGAAAATGATGACGGCGACTGTGGGAAGCTTGTGAGGGGCTTGTCGAGAAGTGCAGATTTACCTCCCTTGACAACCGACTTAGAAAAACATCTTTTTTTTATTCTTACAACTGCCTTTCTCGATCCACGATCACACTGTTTTCCCGTTAAGCATTGCCATCTTGTGCCCATCCCTCTTATTAGCTGGTGCGCTCGAACGTGGAAGCTGACTGCGCCTTTTCAATAATTGGCTACACTTTTAAAACTTCAATGCAATAGATATTATTTCTATGAGAACGTTATTGTTGATTTGAGAACTATGAAGACTTATGAAGACTTCCGAGAAAGGCGAATTTTACTATGAGGTAGATTTTTAGAAAATTTTTTAAAAAGTGCTTTTCAAGAGATAGGATTTGCCAAAAGGCGTACTTTTTCGTATGCAGGATTAAAAATGGCGTACTTAACTATTGTGACATTTTTACAAAATCGACTACAGAAAAAGAAGACGTTTCTGTGATAAATTGTTTTCCCATTCTGTCTTTTAAACATTCTATCCCCACAAATTCCCATTTTACGATACATCGTGTATTTTATCCGTTATCATTACTACAAACCGTTACAGTCCAACAACTTTATCATCTTAGCTAACTTTCCTGCTGCTAGAATAAATATGTATAACTTTAAAACTAATTTTTGTATTCATTCTTTTACCTTTTACGATATTGATAATTTAAAGGATTCAATTCTTTTTACTAAATAATCTTGCTCTTACATTCCAGTAGAAGCCTCCATTTGTCTATCTATTTCTGTGACTCTTTCTTCTCCTCTCTCATATATATATATATATATATATATATATATATATATATATATATATATATATATATATATATATTGTTTGCGATACATTTGAATGAAAAGCACTCTAGCTAAATGCTAGTTGGGAATAATTTTCCCTTCAACAATGCAATGCCTTCAAATGAGGAGCAACATTTATATATATATATATATATATATATATATATATATATATATAATTATCTACGAACACGTGTTTCGTCGGTGTACGACTCATCATCGTTTATGAAGCTAGTGAGATTCGAAACCAGACCCCAGACTCTTTAGCCGCGTTCGGAATTAGAGTTAATTGTTACTTTTGTTCTGATCTTCGAATTGTGCGACTGGCTTGAAGTGTCATCTCTACACTGATGATCCCGAAAGAAAAGCCGTAACAATTCCCACTAATATGACATTGATAGGTCCTACCGGAGACTCAATTCACCAAACGGCAATACAGTACTACCTGCGTATAGGACAGTCGATTGAGAGCCACTCCAAGGTTTGGGTCCTTTGACTATCAGCGGAATCCATTAGCCCAGGTAAAACGATTATCTCCAGTACCCTTATTAGTGCCCTGACAAGAAAGAAAAATGCTCACATTATTTGCACATACTGTGCACGCTGAACAACAGCCGACCCCTGGAACAACATGTTAATCCTCTTTTGTCGGTCAAGGAAAGTGAGGACTAAACGACAAAGTAGAAGAAACAACAGTTGCCGAAAGTTCATCGACGGTGAATGTTCTACTCTCCATTCAAAAGCTATAAAACAGATTACTATTGAATTTGTAGCATAGATAACAGAGTAATAGTGAATGCAGTGAACAATGTTTGATTTATTCTAAAGAGAGCAAAAGAGACTGAATGACCTCCATTTAAAGTGGCTCCTTACCGTGGCATGTGCGTTATCCCTCATCCTGGTTAACGTCGGGTATACTTGCTAGTCCATTAGACGCTGATGTTTGCCATAGTGTTTTACATTGCTTCCCACAGCTCTGCTTTGCGGACATAAATCATGCATGCTCACGCACACACATTTTGTCTAGACAGTAGAATATATAAAAATAACTGTTTAACACTTTAAAATTCCCCTTTTAATAATGTTCTAGTTGATAGACTTATGCATGTTAATCGGATTCAGTTTTAGCGAAGACACGTCTTGACAATTTTATGAGCCATTATTTATGTTATTTTGGCATTAATTAAAAGCAGAGCGGATATGCTTAAGGTGCGTCCATCGAATCTTCACGTTTAACGATAAATATGCTATTTGAAACTAACGTGTGGCAGACCGATAGACTAAGCCTCTTATATTGATAATTGGACGCATCTAAAAGTCTGTATGTAAAATTATATTATAAACTGAATCGTGACAGATCAACCGACTGCTAGACATGCTTGTAAGCATCTAAAACAAGATGTGTTGATTTAATTTGCGCTATTTCAAACTAAATCAGACAGACCGAAAATATTTCTATTTCAAACTAAATCAGACAGACCGAAAATATTTCTATTTCAAACTAAATCAGACAGACCGAAAATATTTCTATTTCAAACTAAATCAGACAGACCGAAAATATTTCTATTTCAAACTAAATCAGACAGACCGAAAATATTTCTATTTCAAACTAAATCAGACAGACCGAAAATATTTCTATTTCAAACTAAATCAGACAGACCGAAAATATTTCTATTTCAAACTAAATCAGACAGACCGAAAATATTTATATTTCAAACTAAATCAGACAGACCGAAAATATTTCTATTTCAAACTAAATCAGACAGACCGAAAATATTTCTATTTCAAACTAAATCAGACAGACCAAAACTATTTCTATTTCGAACTTAAGCGTGACAGACGAATTCATTATTCTTATTGACAAGTTACGCTAACGCCTAGCGTGATTCGGGATATGCTATCTTGATGTATTACTCATGAGAGAATAGGATGTTTTCTGTTCGATTTTTAACTTCCGCTAAAATATAAAATATTAGAACCAACCTAGCCATGCATGCATATGGCCATTCGACATTTTACACACTCAAAGTGACAATAGGATGTAGAACATTAACGTAGACATTCAACGCACTTAGTTTTCAAGTATTTATTAATATTTAATCATTGCCATTATTTTGTGTTCTTGCCATTTATATATAACACTAAAGAATTGAAATTTTCAATTTTTAAATTAATTCCATGATGAGAAATGCCAGTATACTGAAATCATATGCCCTTAATAGGGTTAAGATGAAAATTCATATACACTAAATGTATTATCCGTGTGTACGTACGTACGTATGTGCCACCCTGTATCTCATCAACTATGTGATGGATTCAGCTGTTTTTTGGCAGAAATAGAGGTTCTAAGATCTAGTTGATGGCATTATAATTTCAGTTTACCATATACTTTAGTTTTCCAGAAAATTCCAAAAACCCTTAAAAATGACCAGGCATAGCCTTTACAAAAGTAGTGACATTCCATGATAAATGCCAGTATACTGAAATCATATGCCCTTAACAGGGTTAAGATGAAAATTCATATACACTAATTGTACAAAAGCAAGGAAATTCTCAAAGTTTTACACTTTTATTTTCATTAAGGGTATACCGTATAAATCTCTATACATGAGTGGATGCAGTGTATGAGGTTCGCTGAAGAAAAATTCCTACCAGTAAAATACATAGCCCTGTTGTGCTCGCATACCCTTTGTAATAAAAACTGGACGCCGAATATAACTTAAGGATAAGCTTTATTTAACCATTTGTTGCTTAGCTAGACAAATAGTGTTTTAACATTCACTCTTAATATACACGAATGTAGAACATTCCATTATTACTCCAAGGGGGAGACAGGCATCAATTATCTGTTACTACATTCTCCCCCATCTATCTTCTTATTCGTAGGGAACAAAATCATCCCATCGACCTGGCCTCCTGCGGGTTCTTTGAGGGCGTCTTGGTTGTTCGTGCCCGACATCCATTTCTAATCTAGGCTCCTCGGGACCTGACGACGTTTCGGGACTGTCTTGTGTTGCTGGTTTAGGGCTAAAATATCTTGCTCCAAATCGCTCTCGTTTTCTACGGCGCTTCGGTCGCTTGGTGTCTGAAGATTGAGTATCTGTCTCAGATATTGGGTGAAACCGCTTTCGTGGTACCCATCTGTCGTCCGAACTAGAGTCAGAGACGACTCTGTTAGTATATTCAGATTCGTTTTGTTGGGACTCTGAACTTGACGTATCTGGCACACGATCACCTAAGAGGGTCGGACTTGTTCCACGAACCGGAGCTCTATATCCATCTGAAGCAGTTCTACGTTCATATACATTTCCTGCTGGGGCTAGATCCCTTAAGGAGACAGTAGATTGCCTTCCTTCTGAATTTCTGACCAGTGCATACTGAGGGTTCGCTTCGATTAATTGTACCTCGCTTACCAATGGGTCATGTTTACTATGACGAACATGACGTTTTAATAAAACTGTGCCAGGTTGTGCAAGCCACGAGGGAAGTGATGTGCCTGCTGAGCTTCGTCGTGGGAACGAGAAGAATCTCTCATGTGGGGTAGCGTTTGTCGCTGTACATAATAGAGTCCTAATAGCGTATAAGGCCATGGGGATGAGACTTTCCCAATCGGAGATCGGACTATTGCGATTTGCTGCCGCCAACTGTACTGTCTTCCATATTATACCATTGTATCTTTCGCACTGTCCGTTTCCTTGAGGATTGTGAGGAGTTGTTCTACTTACAGCTACTCTTCGTTCATGCAGAAACTGCTTGAGTTCGTCCGACATAAAAGCAGACCCACGATCTGAATGTATATATGCAGGCACTCCAAAAACGGCAAAAATGGAGCAGAGGCCTTGAATTACTGTTGCAGCCGTTACGTCTGGGCAGGGGATGACGAACGGAAATCTTGAGTACTCGTCTATTATTGTGAGCATGTATTTATTTTTAGTTTTAGAGGGTAAAGGGCCCTTAAAATCCAGGTTAAGTCTTTCAAAAGGCTGTGTGGCCTTAATGAGTGTTGCTGGAGGAGGTTTGTAGAACCTGGGCTTATTTTCTGCGCATATCCGACAAGAGTTCGTAATTCTTTTTACGTCTTCAACAGAATATGGCAAGTTTCTGCTCCTGACTACGTGAATCATTCTTGTGATACCTGGGTGACACAATTCCCTGTGTATATACTGAAGATCATCTGAGCCAGTTACCAGGCCACACACCCTTGAAAGCGCGTCGACCGCGGCATTCTCCTTACCAGGGCGGTAAGTGACGTCAACGGAGTAGCAAGAAAGCTCCATTCTCCATCTCGCTATTTTCTCGTTTTTTATTTTACTCGTTGTTTTTGGGTTAAACATAAACGAGACCGACTTTTGGTCAGTGATTAATTCAAAATGTCGGCCGATTAAGTAATGCCTCCATTTTCGTAATGCCTCAACTATGGCGTACGCTTCTTTTTCTATTGCAGAGTGTCGTCGCTCGGATTTCGAAAGTGTTCTTGAAAAAAAAGCTACAGGACGACCGGATTGTCTCAGTGAGGCAGCTATCGCACAGTCGGAGGCATCCGTCTCAACTAATAGAGGGATAAAAGGATCCACAGCAGAAATGGCAGACTGAGCAATGTTCCTTTTCATGTTTTGAAATGCTCTGATGGCGGAACAGGACAACGGAAAAGTAGATACTTGTGTCAATGGGTGTATTTTTTCTGAAAAAGACGCAACCCATTGGGAGTAGTGAGCAAACATACCGAGGGCTCGTCGTAAAGAGGGCATGTTTCCAGGGATTGGTAATTCCATTAGCGGTTTCAGTCGCTCGGGATCCGGCGTCATGGTGCCATTTTTGACAATGTATCCCAATAATTTGATGCTTTTCAAGTTGTAGGAACATTTTTCACTGTTCAAAGTCAGATTATATTTCTTGACGGCAGCCATGAATCGTTTAAGGTTGTGGTCATGTTCAGCTTGGTTATGTCCGCATACTGTGACATTGTCTATATATGCAACAGTACCCTTCAATTTTTCATTGGAGATTATTTCATCTATTACCCTCTGGAAGCTAGCCACACCATTTGTTATCCCAAAAGGAATTCGGCAGAACTGATATAGGCGACCGCAGGCCTCGAATGCCGTGTAGGGCTTATCCTCTGGCTTGATAGGTACCTGATGGTAGGCACTTCTGAGATCTAAAGTACTGAAAGTGTGATATTTTGCAATATTAGAAATCATTTCGTCAATACGAGGCAGTGGATAGGCATCGAGTAATGTGTATCTGTTGATGGTCTGGGAATAGTCAATGACCATCCTTTTCTTGTGATTTTCAGTGGCTGTTACGAGGACCTGTGCTCGCCATGGAGATTCACTTGGCTCTATAATTCCTTCCTTAAGTAGTTTTGTTACTTCTGCTGCTATGAACTGCTTGTCCGTTTCTGAATAGCGTCTTGATTTTATTGCTATTGGTTTGCAGTCAGGAGTTAAGTTTGTAAAAAGTGACGGGTGCCGCACTTTGACAGCTGCTAGTCCACATACGCTTAGGACTGGCTTGGGCCACCAAAAGGAATTTCAACGCATGAATGTTGTTTTAGAAAATTGTGACCCAAAATCACTTCGCAGCAGAGGTTTTTCATTACTGATAATTTGATCCCTTGATAGGAGTTTCCTTTTAGTTTCAGGTTAACCATGCAATATCCAATTACATGGGACGATAAAGATGAATTTGCCATTGATATTTGGTTGGAACAAGGAAATATTTCCCATTTATTTGCTTTTACAATACTGGCATTAATAAAACTTTCGGAACTGCCTGTATCAATAAGCGCATGAATAGTCAATCCATTGATTTTTACCCTCACGATTGTTTTTGAGAGGCAGCCGGGGAATGCAGCTGATATTGTAATTGGTGCTACAGTAGCAAGAGTAGCCGAACGTTTTTTTTGAGAAGCTGACCGGCAAACTTTCGAAAAATGTCCCTGCTTATCACACTTGTGGCATCTAACATCTCGAGCCGGGCAGGACGAACGAGCATGTATACGAAGGCCACAAAAGTAGCATGTGGATCCAGCTGAGGCGGCAGTGATAAGTTGTTCGTGATCGTTAGAAAGGGGGGTGGCAGCATCTTGGACAATGGAAGAATTTTGAACATGCAGAGGAGGGGCTACGATAGCAGCTCCCAAAATATCGGGTTGTAAATAGAAGACAGACTGCTTCTGTGCCATGTCCAACGTTAGAGCTTGTTCATAAGCTGTTGGTAAGTCTAGGTTTTTATTCTCTAGTAGTCTTTGTCTTATTTGGTTGGACTGTATTCCATTAATAAATGCGTCCCTGATAAAAACATCTCTCGCTTGGTTCGCAGTTAAGGCTGTAAATTCACACTCGCGACTTAACGTCTTTAGAATCTGAAGGTATTGTTCAAGGCTTTCTTCTGGTTGTTGACGCCGGGTAGCAAGTAAATGTCTAGCAAAAATAGTATTTTTTTTCTTTACAAACATGGCTTCTAAAATGTCCACCGCAGTTTCATAATTTTCACATTCAGATAAATTTCTATAAATAGCAGTAGAGACATGATGTAAAAGAAGGGTATATTTCTCAGTACCTGTTAAAGCCGCGTTTGAAGATAACTGTAGAGCTGTAAGGAATCCTTCGAACATTTTTCTCCAATGCCGCCATTTGTCAGTAGATTCCGAGTCGGCCGTATCAAGGTCTAGACGATCGGGTTTCAAGTAACGTTCCATAACGAATGGTTAAATAAATTGTAATAAAAACTGGACGCCGAATATAACTTAAGGATAAGCTTTATTTAACCATTTGTTGCTTAGCTAGACTATATTTATTTGTAAAAAAATACAAAATTTGGCACAAGGCCTACAAGGGGGTGGGGAAAATGTTGACCTAACTAACATTTTTAACTTAACTAGTCACAATCACCAAAACAAATTTACTCCATGATATACCTACTTAAAACCCAAAAATGACAATATATACATGGAATTGGGAGTGGGGGAACAAGAATGATATATATATATACAATGAAAAAATAAATAAAATTAAGTGTTAGTATAAGAACCTCCCACTAAAGAAATGTGGCCGATAAGTAGTTTTGCCAGTCGAAAAAAGGCGATGCAGGTCACGAAAGTTTTATTCTCACACCTCCTTCGAAAATTACGAAAGGAGACCTGCATCTCTGACAAAACAACAGATCAGTCACCTAATAGGGGTCGGGAATGGGAATTAGAAAATAAAAGTCGGGGTAAAAAAAAAAAAAAAAAAAAAAAAAAAAAAAAAGGGGGGGGGGAGAGGACGGAAAAAAAAGGGGGGCCTATGACAACTTACATACCGCTAGCTAAGCTAAAAAAGGGGAAGAAAAACAAAACATAATCTAATCTTGCCTAACCGGGTCAAATAAAAGGGTCAGTGTTCGGTTCGGCCACCCAATATTCTGTCTAAGGCACGTCCAAGTACCACTCAAAATTAGCTCCATTCAAACGACACAAACGTGCAACTTTCACCCACCTTTTGTTGAAATCTGCCGGGGGGAGTTTCACCTTCTCCAGCCTGACACGCATTTTCAAGCGAGACTGGAAAATGAGGACAAGCTGGGGAGCAGTGAAGGTCTCTTCCCCGTAGACTTCCTTCTGTCGTGTCGACCAAATCACTCCTCTCATGACTGCTAGTAAGCAAAGAAACACATAATGCTCCTCCCACTTCATGATTGGTGCCCAATTGCAGCATGTCGAAAAAGACTCCAAAACGAAGAACTGTCCGTTCAACATGCGAACCGTGTAGCCTTCAACTAACTCACACAGCGGGCGAACGATGGGGCAATGAAAGAAAACATGACTGGTCGTTTCCTCCCAGTCGCCGCATCGAACACAACTTGGTGTCTCTAATAATCCCGCTGCGTAAAGCTTTTTGCCGACCCAGAGTGCATTTCGTATTATCAGCCAGGTGAGTGATGCCTCGTAATTATCGAAGCATTTCAACCCAGGCGCCCAAGGCCAGATCAAGCGAAGTTCTCCCTTCGTAAGACCGAGCTCCTCAGTAATATCGTCACGAACAGATCCCCTCACCATAACCCGATATAGTGCTTTACGAGACAACACTCGGGTGTCAGAGAGGCTTTCTGACACCCTTAGAAGGTACTTCAAGGACTGTCGACACTCGCGATAAAAGGAGCACTCGCGTCGAGGTAAACGAAATGCCTCACCCCCATGCAAGTGCACACTTTTCAAAGCCGGAAAGGCTTTCTTGGTGTCTTCCTTCCAGAATTCACCGTTTCCCTCACAAGGTGTACACATTCGGTCTAGGTAGTGTAAGCGAAGCGTATATTGACGAATCTCAACGCTTGGCATACCTAGACCGCCTTCAGACGGATGCAAGTAGCAGATCTCCCGGCGAACCATGGGCTGCTTTCCGCGCCACAAAAACGCGAAAAGAGCCTTCACTAGTTCAACTAGTGTGATCGCCGGCAGAGGGAGCACAGAAAGACGGTAGAGGATGAGAGGATAAATGTGAGAATTACACACCTCCGCTCTTCCTTTTAAAGTAAGATTTCTCAAAGACCACAGACGGGCTGCAGCCTTAACCGCTTTCAACACTTCCGACCAATTTTTCTCCAACTGGAGATCAGGACCAAACCAGACGCCGAGTATCTTGCAAGGCCCATCCGTCCAGCCAAAGGGCCCCTGAAGGGGAACACCCCTCCAGGCACCAATGCGTAAGCCAACAGACTTATCGCAGTTGATTTTGGCCCCTGTCACTTGTTCATACCGTCTTATTTCCATGTCGACGACCCTAATCTCAGCACTGCTCGTTACAAGCACAGTGACGTCGTCGGCATAGGCGGAGTACTTAATCATGGGGCAAGCACCAGACAAAGTAATCCCACGAAGGACCGGATTCACCCTAAGCCTGCGAAGGAAAGGCTCCAACGCAAGCACATAAAGCATCGGTGAAAGCGGACATCCCTGACGAATAGATCTGGACAAATCGAAAGGCTTTGACCTTATTCCATTCACTTCAACCAACGCACCGGGGTTAGCATAAAAGAGGCGAATCCAGGAGCGGAAATGGGGACCAAATCCAGCCGAAGACAAGACAGCCTCCAAGTAACGATGATCGACCCTATCGAATGCTTTGGACTGATCTAAATTGATCAGCGCGGCCTCAGTGTCGACTTTCTCTATGATCAAGCGTATCATGTGCAAATTATCTTGAATAGTCCGGCCCTTAACAGAACAAGTCTGTTCGGGACTTATTAGACGAAACAAGACAACCTGCAGACGATTAGCCAAGATCTTGGCCAAAATCTTTAACTCTGTATTTAACATTGTTAAGGGCCGGAAATTACCTATACCATCCCCACCACTCTTGTCCTTGCGGAGCAATTTGATGATACCCCTGGTAAAGTACTGGGGGATAGACCCGTTCCTAAACCAGGAGTTAAACAACACAGCCAGCAGGGGGACAAAAATGGGCGACAACCTCAAATACAGTTCGTAAGGCAGACCATCGATACCCGGAGACTTATCAAGGCCAACCTGCCTTAAGGCCTCCAGGACTTCATCCTCATTTATACACCCTTCGCACCTAGCTGCTTCGGTCGCCTCGAGACGAGAAAAGTCAGCTAAATAGGCGTCGAACTGAGCCATTGTCAGACCGGGCTCCTTGGTAAAAAGATCCTGAAAATAAGAGCGAAAACCCTCCAAAATCCCGTCGTTTGTAGTCACGAGACGCCCATCCGATAATGTGACACTGGCGATGTGTCGATCAGTAGACCGTCGACGTTCCTCCGCACGCAGTGACGCGGCCATGTTTGTCGCCTCGTGCGGCACTCTTTTTAACCTAGACCTAACTATCAATCCCTGATCTGCCTTGTTATCCAAGGAGTTCAGTTCCGTTTTAGCTACAGTAAAGGTAACGCTATCCCCCGCCTCCGCCGCCCGACTTAAACTAGTTTCTAGTGCCACTTTCGTTGCCCTAGATCTAAGGTTGAGTCGACGACTATAATCGGCAACGAAGGACCTAATAACGTTCTTAAGGTGGCCCCACCACTTATTCCCAATGATAGCACCCGTCAATTCCCTCTGTAATGTTAGTAAAAGCTGTTCCCGGAAGTCCTTCAAATCGAACAACGATGTGTTGAACTTCCAGTAACCAGCCAATCTAGGCTTAGGACTATCCAAGTTTACCCGCACCCGGACAAGCCTATGATCCGAGTAAACTATATTATGAAAACTTGGACAATCTAAAAGCCCTAAATCGACTCTCCTAATTAAGAACCGATCAAGGTAACTCGAAAGTTGCCCTAAATCGGAGCCGCGACTAGCAGTCCAAGTCCATACTACTTCACGGGGTTTCTCATTTCGGAATTTATCGACAAGATCGAACTTATCGATAAAGTCCCGAAATGCCTTAACATCCCCGTTGCTGTTAGTTCCCCTACGTTTTCCCAAGCGATCTAAATCGGGATCCAAGACCGCGTTCCAGTCTCCCGCTAGAATTATCCGACGCGACGTATCCATAAAGGGCTCGATCCGCCGAAAAAAAGGAACCCGCTCAGAACTGGCGTTGGGCGCATAAACCCCAATAAGCCGAAAAGCCACATCCTTTACGGTAACATCAAGAACGCACAGCCTTCCCTCAGGATCTGCATAGATTGGGTCACACGTCGCATTCAGTGTGCGCTTAACTAGCCAGGAAACCCCTCTTGAGTGAGTATCAAAGTACGCTGAATAGAGCTGAAAGTCTCTAGTCAGCGCACCCTGATAATCACTGGGAATAAAGTGGGTCTCCTGCAAACAACATACATCCACGCCGAGTCGCTGAAGGTCACGTACTACTCGAAGTTTACGAGCGGTGTCCCTCAACCCTCGGCCATTTAGGCTTGCTAATCTGAGTGCCATTCTAGTGCTCTTAGAGTTGGGAACCCGAAACGAACATTGATGCATTTAAGACACCGACAGATGAACCCAGAGAACCTTGTCCCAATTCATTTGAGACGAGACCGTCCGAGGCCACACCGCCAATGTCTAAGGGGAAAGTTAGTTTTAATGCCCTGTATAGTGTAGGATGGATACGTATAGGGACCCTCCCAACACAAGATTTTTGCAGTAATACTACTTCTTCATCGTTAAAGAAAGCGAGAGGAGGCGATATATTAAAGACGTTATTCGCTTCCTCCATCATATTCCAAACCCCTTTAGCTTTGTCTCTTGATCTAACCACGGATAAAAGTCTTTTTGCATCCAAGAAATTTTCCGGGTTGGTGATGTCTTTTTTGTTGACTACCTTCAGTGCAGCTAGGTTTCGGTAGTTCTTCTTATGATGGTTTATCATAAGATTTTCAGTTTCGGGAGTAACTTTACAGACATCCTTGCCTGTGTAGAAAGGGGTCTTCTTTTTCCGGGCCTCTAGCGAGGGACTTCGATGGCGTTTCTGGGATGTGGAGGGGGCGGTGGGTGAGGCAGGAGGCGGCATATCGGTCTTCATTGGAGAGGGGGCGGTGTACTTTTAGGGGTGTTGCACGGGGAACAGAAAGGAGATGGATTAGGGGTAACGGGCTTATCTTTTGATAAGGGGGTCAGATTAGATTCCCTTACTGGTGGGGATGACTTTAATGGTGGGGGTGCACCTTTGGCTGGAGAGCGACGTTCTTTGGCTGGTGGAGTTTTTTTTTCCGCATTAATAGTAGTATCGGCAACCTTTTTTTTTTCCTCGTTTTTTTTTTCTTTTTTTTCCTCAGTTTTGCGCTCCTCGTCGAGAGACTTTTTCAAATTTAGTATTTCTTTGTATTTTTCACCACCAGGATCGTTGCTGGTTTCTATTTCTAGTTGTTCCTCTTCGGTCATTACTTGAGCATATGACTTCGGCGATTTTTTGCCAGTCACGATATTCCAAACGACTTTTTTTTTGGGCGATTCATTTTCGGTGTTGCATAAGTCCTCGAATTCCTCCGGGGTTACAGTTTCAGTTGTTGGCTTTGAGGAGGGAGTCTTCTTCTCCGCTGCAACTTTAGGTGTCAAGTGTTCTAGCACTCTGTTCTTGGGGTTAGGCTGGGCCGGTTTGATCCTTGTTGGGCAAGTGAAAGTTAAATGCCCAACCTCATTGCAAATCCAACAAGCTGGACGTCTTCCAGCCACCACCACAGGTAATTTTTCTCCATTTGCTTCTATGTAGTACGGAACTTTTTTAAAAGCCGACTCGTTAAGCCACACGTCAAAAGACCATGTTCCGTTGAACTTGTCGACCGTAATAGCCGTTATTTCTCCGAACTTAAGTAAAAAGGCGCCTAAGTATTCCCCAGGAACCACAGCCGGAACTTCAAAAACTGAGATGGTCGTTCTCCTTCGACCCATGTATTCCATTCGCAGAATGTAGTCTTTTGTAATTATTTCTTTCTTCGAGAGTTCGATGCAGACTTCCTCTGTCTTAAAGAGACTATTCCAGGTGTTATAACCTTTACATTTCACGATACGTTCAGCACGTACTCCGGTCGTTGCAATTAATTTTGCGACAGTTTCTTTCGAGGACCTAATCAGTTTTTTGGACTTTCTGTCCACTACGAACATTAATATCGTTTTTTTCTGGAATTCCTCCAACCTTGGTAACTGTATGATTACTCCAGTTTCAGTCACGAAATCCGTGCAGTCTTTTGCTTTGGCGATAAAATCGTCAACGTCTATTTTAAGGGCGGGTGCCTTAATCCAGTCGGTTTTATCGGTAGGCTGAGATGGCTTCTCAACCACTTCAGAGGTCTCCGAAGGCGCACAGCTGGCAGTAGCCATGGCCGGAGAACGGTAGAAAAAAATTAACAAACTCCAAATAAATAAAAATATAAGGAGTAACAAAAAGCAAGCAACAAATTTAACAAATAACGGTAGTAACAATAAATAACAATAATAACAATAATCACGGACTTACTGGCAGAGAAAAAATCACACAGAGCTTTGTTGCTTAGCTAGACAAATAGTGTTTTAACATTCACTCTTAATATACACGAATGTAGAACATTCCATTATTACTCCAAGGGGGAGACAGGCATCAATTATCTGTTACTACACCCTTAATGACAAAAACAAGGCATTTAAACATGTCAATTGTTAACTCGTGTAGGAGAAATCGTTCACACTCTTGGTTTACTTTTCCTGCATACGTAATAAAATCATCATCATTTTGCTTAACAATGTTCAGAGAGCTAAAACGCGTATGAAAAAGACTACTTCTCTCACCAAACATGCTTGTGAGTGTTTTTATTGTCTCCTCGAACGATACTTTGTCAGGTTTTCTAGGCAATAGTAAATTTGTGTACTGTGTACTGTCGTTAGGACCAAGCTTCTGTAATAGAAGTCCAACTTGTTGTTCGTCCGACCAAGTTTCGCACCGTTTGTTGAAAATTGTTTCAAACCGTCGAAAATAGGCTTGAAAAGTTATTCCGTTGTCAGGGTCATATACGAATTCCTATATTGAATTTGCAATACCCTCGGCTGTGAAATAATTAGAATTTTCCGTCGTTCTACCTTTTGCAACAGCGTCAATAACACTTTCGTGTCGTTTGCTTGCTGTTTCCGTAACTCTAACATTTTCTGTTGCACGTAATCTTGGAAATCTTGATGCTTTTTCTGTTGTTCTATTTAGAAAACACTAATGTCTTTGTCAGTTCGACCAGTTCGTACATTTTTAAAACTATACACAATACAATGAGTATACCAAAAACAAAAATATGGAACAAACACAACCTCCCGTAATGTTCACGTCGCGAGTTAGAAATCACTCGGCATAAAAATATTTAAAAAAATTCATTTACCAGTTAATAAATGTAACTCTTTCGTTTGACTTAAAACGAAGTAAAAAAAAAAAGTTTTACTTTTGACGAATTTTTTTTCTTCTGTTGTTCCAGCTAAGGTTTGTCGAAGTCACAATATCCGGTCGTTGTGTTTCGAAAAATTCAAACGTGCTGATTTTTCTTTCTTTCCGATGTTCAATGTGAGTTCTGGGATTGAAATCCTATGTCGCCAATATTATGATGTTTATTATACCTCTTTTGGAAAAGGTCGGTAACATATAATAGAAATATGTCGAGAGTCGTACACGGTCCAATCTCAGGAAGGGGTACCAGCTTACTCCACATCAACATAGGAAACATGTCCTTAAATACATGCATTGACTTTATACAGGAACAAGAATTAATACAGAAATACAACGATTATCAAAGTCAACCCAGCGAACAAATAGTCGCCGATACATACATGTTATAAAAAAATAATAATGTTGGTATTGTGGACGTGAACATGAAATAAAAAGAGAAAAATACCTAGCATTTAGAAAAACTTGTACAAATTTCTAAAGGATGAACGATTTTCAAGCAGTATGTAAGTTTATAAAGAAAAATGTCGAAAGAGCTGATGAAAATGAAACCAATAGGGAAGTCTTTACATTAAACAACAAAAATAAGAATGTTTAAAAAATTAAAAAAAAGAAAAAAACATATATTCAAAGTCAAAATTAACAATGTCAATTAGGATATGCAAATAAATATCGGCAGTGACGTAACGCTTATACCAAAAAAAGGTCTGGGTACTCATTGGAAAGCCGACTTTACGAAAGAGCTGCGCACAACTCCGCCAATTTGATGGATCGGTCATAAAAAACTTTAGGATACTTTGAAGGTTCCTTATAGTTAAAAGACAAATTCGAGGCAATAGGTATAATTGTTACAAATTGAGACATACGTATATGTGAAGATTATAAAATAGACGTAAACCACAAAAGTTTCTCAGATTCGTATCCTATATCCTTAATGTTGAGGTTGCATTATATCCGCTGGCAGGAATGAGCGTTTTTACAAAAATAGATTTGAAAACGGCATACCACCACATTCCAATAGATGATAATTTCAAAGAAGTAACAACGATAAATATGCCAACAGTGCAATTAATATTTTGGGTGTCGTTTAATAGAACATAAACACGTATTACTCTGGAATTGAACTCACATTTTCCTCATTATATCTTTCATTTTTAATTCATCTTCCTCTCTTGTCCCATTCGCCCTTTATTGTAACCTGTTACGTCATGATTGGTAGTGATCGGGCGGAAGGGCGCATAGAGACGCACGTCGCGTAATTATGATTATTGCTTACGGGTGCTTTTATCTTTTTATTTCGGCACTCGTACACTACGCCATCGAATGCAAAACGATATGAGTGATTCACGAAAAGTGATAAGATTCGGCGTCGACAAGTAATCCACACCCTGTCAACCCACCCCCAGATCAAGAGCGATACTAACACGTCTTTTCCGACTCAGATTTAATATAATAACTGTCTCGTTTGCCTCCACCAACTAATTTTGGTTCTATTGCCGAAATACATTGGCCACTTTCCAAGTTGACTCGCCCTTCAATAACCACACAATCATTTGTTTATGCTACTTATGACGTAAGAAAACACCCGAAACTGGTATGCCGGTTTATACTCATTTATTCAGCAGATGCGACCAAGTATCTCTTTAATATTTCATGTCCGTCGGTTGGTCCACCACGGTTCAGGTTGAATTAGAATTATTACAATGAAGGTACAGTTTGAATGGACGCATCTTATTTTAGATGCGTCCAAGAATTACTATAAGATGAAGAGACCTGAATATTGCATGGACGCATCTTGTTTTCGATGCGTCAAATGATTTTTATAAGATTAATGGACCCCAAGATTGAACGTACGTATACAAGAATCTCTATAAATTGATGCATCTTACGAATATCGGGTTTTCTTTATTCATACCTCCATTCAGATAAAAAAAAACAGAAATACAACAAACTTCACACCATTAAAACTCACCGGTTAAAAGAATATGAAACTAAATCGGGTAAAATATCGTTTGAAAAAATGAATTTCTTCAAAATATTTTATAAAATATTTAAAGACAAAAAAACTATTTATAATTTCAAAACCCACATACGTCTCTTTTAATATAAGCATAATCACTAGCTCATATATATATATATATATATATATATATATATATATATATATATATATATATATATAATTACTATTTCATGTATCCACATAAGATTTTATTAGAAGATATAATTTTTTATGTATCAGTTTTCAGTATTTACTTCAGCAGTGCTCGATACGAAAGTAGAGCTAGGTGGTAAGCTATGAAAATATATTTATGGCAATTAAGCTACACAGACGCTCCCGCGTTTCATCCCCGGCATTTTAGCCTGAAGATTCTCCCGGGGGTGAAACGCGGGAGCCTCTGTGTAGCTTAATTGCCATAAATATATTTTCATTGCTTACTATATATATATATATATATATATATATATATATATATATATATATATATATATAATATTTCTGTTGTGTATCCAGCCTCTCGTGCTTTAAGTTGTATGTATATTCGTTTTCAGATCCAAAGATTCTAATAAAGCAATCATGAATTAATTCTGATTCCAACTAAACTAAATAATTGTGTCAAGCAAAATTGTTTATTTTCTTAACGGCTATTTCATCTTTAGAGGCTATAAAATTAAACACGTTTAAAATATTACTATCGAAAAGTCTCTTCAGGAGAAAACGAAAACAAGAAAAACGAAAAAAATAGTTTCATAATTACATACAGAGTCCGAATAGTCGATTGTCATATCCCTAATTAGTTTGTGTACAAGTCGGTTATTTTGATTTTAGGACGCGAGCCTCGTTTTCGTATAAAAGCAATGGCATCATGTACATCTAGAATTATCCCCCGTAAAGAATTCAACTGACGTTCAATTTCGAAAACAAATAATATTTGTATTTAACGGTAAGGAATCTTTTAAAATATTGTTCTTATTCATTCTCCATGGATCATGTATTCGATCAGAGAGCTTCCTAAATTATAAGCCTGAAAATAACAGAACAAAAAAAAAATTGTTTTTCATCTATTTATATGTCTCCAACGATGTTTGTAAATGTTGTGGTGGCAACCACTCATTTGCATATACGAATAACGTTACACTATAAATGGCAAGCCTAGGTTGGCCTTAGAGTGTGTTATCTAAATGCCGTTTTTTGACGTGGTAAGCAACAAAGCTCTCTGTTATTTTTCTCTGCCAGTAAGTCCGTTATCATAGTTATTATTGTTATTTCTTGTTACTATTGTTAATTGTTAAATTTGTTGCTTGCTTTTTGTTACTCCTTATATTTTTATTTATTTGGAGTTTGTTAATTTTTTTTTACCGTTCTCCGGCCATGGCGACTGCCAGCTGTGCGCCTTCGGAGACCTCTGAAGTGGTTGAGAAGTCATCTCAGCCTATTGATAAAACGGACTGGAGTAAGGCACCCGCCCTTCAAATAGACGTTGACGATTTTGTCGCCAAGGCAAAAGACTGCACGGATTTCGTGACTGAAACTGGAGTAATTATACAGTTACCAAGGTTGGAGGAATTCCAGAAAAAAAAACGATATTAATGTTCGTAGTGGACAGAAAGTCCAAAAAACTGATTAGGTCCTCAAAAGAAACTGTCGCAAAATTAATTGCAACGACCGGAGTACGTGCGGAACGAATCGTGAAGTGCAAGGGCTATAACACATGGAATAGTCTCTTTAAGACCGAGGATGTGTGCATCGAACTCTCGAAGAAAGAAATAATCACTAAAGACTACATTCTGCGAATGGAATACATGGGTCGAAGGAGAACGACCATCTCCGTTTTCGAAGTACCGGCTGTTGTCCCTGGCGAGTATTTGGGCGCCTTCCTGCTGAAGTTTGGAGATATAACCGCCATTACGGTTGATAAGTTCAATGGAACGTGGTCGTTTGACGTGTGGCTTAACGAGTCGGCTTTCAAGAAAGTACCGTACTACATTGAAGCAAATGGAGAAAAATTGCCTGTGGTGGTGGCTGGAAGACGTCCAGCTTGTTGGATATGCAATGAGGTTGGGCACTTAACATTTACTTGTCCCACAAGGATTAAACCGGCCCAGCCTAACCCCAAGAACAGAGTGCTAGAACACTTGACACCTAAAGTTGCAGCGGAGAAGAAGACTCCCTCCTCAAAGCCAACAACTGAAACTGTAACCCCGGAGGAATTCGAGGACTTATGCAACACCGAAAATGAATCTCCCAAATAGAAAGTCGTTTGGAATATTGTGACGGGAAAAAAATCACCGAAGTCATACGCTCAAGTGATGACCGAAGAGGAACAACTGGAAATAGAAACCAGAAATGATCCAGGTGGAGAGAAATATAAAGAAATATTAGATCTGAAAAAGACTCTCGACGAAGAACGTAATACTGAGAAAAAAAAAGAAAAAAAAAACGAGGAAAAAAAAATGGTCAAGTCAAATAAAACTACTTCCCCGGCCAAAGAACGTCGCTCTCCAGCCAAAGGTGCACCCCCACCATTAAAGTCATCCCCACCAGTAAGGGAATCTAATTTGACCCCCTTATCAAAAGATAAGCCCGTTACCCCCAATCCATCTCCTTTCTGTTCCCCGTGCAACACCCCTAAAAGTACACCGCCCCCCTCTCCAATGAAGACCGATATGCCGCCTCCTGCCTCACCCACCGCCCCCTCCACATCCCAGAAACGCCATCGAAGTCCCTCGCTAGAGGCCCGGAAAAAGAAGACCCCTTTCTACACAGGCAAGGATGTCTGTAAAGTAACTCCTGAAACTGAAAATCTTATGATAAACCATCATAAGAAGAACTACCGAAACCTAGCTACACTAAAGATGGTACACAAAAAAGACATTACCAACCCGGAAAATTTCTTGGATGCACAAAGACTTTTATCTGTGGTTAGATCAAGAGACAAAGCTAAAGGGGTTTGGAATATGATGGAGGAAGCGAATAACGCCTTTAATATATCGCCTCCTCTCGCTTTCTTTAACGATGAAGAAGTAGTATTACTGCAAAAATCTTGTGTTGGGAGGGTCCCTATACGTATCCATCCTACACTCTACAGGGCATTAAAACTAACTTTCCCCTTAGACATTGGCGGTGTGGCCCCGGACGGTCTCGTCTCAAATGAATTGGGACAAGGTTCTCTGGGTTCATCTGTCGGTGTCTTAAATGCATCAATGTTCGTTTCGGGTTCCCAACTCTAAGAGCACTAGAATGGCACTCAGATTAGCAAGCCTAAATGGCCGAGGGTTGAGGGACACCGCTCGTAAACTTCGAGTAGTACGTGACCTTCAGCGACTCGGCGTGGATGTATGTTGTTTGCAGGAGACCCACTTCATTCCCAGTGATTATCAGGGTGCGCTGACTAGAGACTTTCAGCTCTATTCAGCGTACTTTGATACTCGCTCAAGAGGGGTTTCCTGGCTAGTTAAGCGCACACTGAATGCGACGTGTGACCCAATCTATGCAGATCCTGAGGGAAGGCTGTGCGTTCTTGATGTTACCGTAAAGGATGTGGCTTTTCGGCTTATTGGGGTTTATGCGCCCAACGCCGATTCTGAGCGGGTTCCTTTTTTTCGGCGGATCGAGCCCTTTATGGATACGTCGCGTCGGATAATTCTAGCGGGAGACTGGAACGCGGTCTTGGATCCCGATTTAGATCGCTTGGGAAAACCTAGGGGAACTAACAGCAACGGGGATGTTAAGGCATTTCGGGACTTTATCGATAAGTTCGATCTTGTCGATAAATTCCGAAATGAGAAACCCCGTGAAGTAGTATGGACTTGGACTGCTAGTCGCGGCTCCGATTTAGGGCAACTTTCGAGTTACCTTGATCGGTTCTTAATTAGGAGAGTCGATTTAGGGCTTTTAGATTGTCCAAGTTTTCATAATATAGTTTACTCGGATCATAGGCTTGTCCGGGTGCGGGTAAACTTAGATAGTCCTAAGCCTAGATTGGCTGGTTACTGGAAGTTCAACACATCGTTGTTCGATTTGAAGGACTTCCGGGAACAGCTTTTACTAACATTACAGAGGGAATTGACGGGTGCTATCATTGGGAATAAGTGGTGGGGCCACCTTAAGAACGTTATTAGGTCCTTCGTTGCCGATTATAGTCGTCGACTCAACCTTAGATCTAGGGCAACGAAAGTGGCACTAGAAACTAGTTTAAGTCGGGCGGCGGAGGCGGGGGATAGCGTTACCTTTACTGTAGCTAAAACGGAACTGAACTCCTTGGATAACAAGGCAGATCAGGGATTGATAGTTAGGTCTAGGTTAAAAAGAGTGCCGCACGAGGCGACAAACATGGCCGCGTCACTGCGTGCGGAGGAACGTCGACGGTCTACTGATCGACACATCGCCAGTGTCACATTATCGGATGGGCGTCTCGTGACTACAAACGACGGGATTTTGGAGGGTTTTCGCTCTTATTTTCAGGATCTTTTTACCAAGGAGCCCGGTCTGACAATGGCTCAGTTCGACGCCTATTTAGCTGACTTTTCTCGTCTCGAGGCGACCGAAGCAGCTAGGTGCGAAGGGTGTATAAATGAGGATGAAGTCCTGGAGGCCCTAAGGCAGGTTGGCCTTGATAAGTCTCCGGGTATCGATGGTCTGCCTTACGAACTGTATTTGAGGTTGTCGCCCATTTTTGTCCCCCTGCTGGCTGTGTTGTTTAACTCCTGGTTTAGGAACGGGTCTATCCCCCAGTACTTTACCAGGGGTATCATCAAATTGCTCCGCAAGGACAAGAGTGGTGGGGATGGTATAGGTAATTTCCGGCCCTTAACAATGTTAAATACAGAGTTAAAGATTTTGGCCAAGATCTTGGCTAATCGTCTGCAGGTTGTCTTGTTTCGTCTAATAAGTCCCGAACAGACTTGTTCTGTTAAGGGCCGGACTATTCAAGATAATTTGCACATGATACGCTTGATCATAGAGAAAGTCGACACTGAGGCCGCGCTGATCAATTTAGATCAGTCCAAAGCATTCGATAGGGTCGATCATCGTTACTTGGAGGCTGTCTTGTCTTCGGCTGGATTTGGTCCCCATTTCCGCTCCTGGATTCGCCTCTTTTATGCAAACCCCGGTGCGTTGGTTGAAGTGAATGGAATAAGGTCAAAGCCTTTCGATTTGTCCAGATCTATTCGTCAGGGATGTCCGCTTTCACCGATGCTTTATGTGCTTGCGTTGGAGCCTTTCCTTCGCAGGCTTAGGGTGAATCCGGTCCTTCGTGGGATTACTTTGTCTGGTGCTTGCCCCATGATTAAGTACTCCGCCTATGCCGACGACGTCACTGTGCTTGTAACGAGCAGTGCTGAGATTAGGGTCGTCGACATGGAAATAAGACGGTATGAACAAGTGACAGGGGCCAAAATCAACTGCGATAAGTCTGTTGGCTTACGCATTGGTGCCTGGAGGGGTGTTCCCCTTCAGGGGCCCTTTGGCTGGACGGATGGGCCTTGCAAGATACTCGGCGTCTGGTTTGGTCCTGATCTCCAGTTGGAGAAAAATTGGTCGGAAGTGTTGAAAGCGGTTAAGGCTGCAGCCCGTCTGTGGTCTTTGAGAAATCTTACTTTAAAAGGAAGAGCGGAGGTGTGTAATTCTCACATTTATCCTCTCATCCTCTACCGTCTTTCTGTGCTCCCTCTGCCGGCGATCACACTAGTTGAACTAGTGAAGGCTCTTTTCGCGTTTTTGTGGCGCGGAAAGCAGCCCATGGTTCGCCGGGAGATCTGCTACTTGCATCCGTCTGAAGGCGGTCTAGGTATGCCAAGCGTTGAGATTCGTCAATATACGCTTCGCTTACACTACCTAGACCGAATGTGTACACCTTGTGAGGGAAACGGTGAATTCTGGAAGGAAGACACCAAGAAAGCCTTTCCGGCTTTGAAAAGTGTGCACTTGCATGGGGGTGAGGCATTTCGTTTACCTCGACGCGAGTGCTCCTTTTATCGCGAGTGTCGACAGTCCTTGAAGTACCTTCTAAGGGTGTCAGAAAGCCTCTCTGACACCCGAGTGTTGTCTCGTAAAGCACTATATCGGGTTATGGTGAGGGGATCTGTTCGTGACGATATTACTGAGGAGCTCGGTCTTACGAAGGGAGAACTTCGCTTGATCTGGCCTTGGGCGCCTGGGTTGAAATGCTTCGATAATTACGAGGCATCACTCACCTGGCTGATAATACGAAATGCACTCTGGGTCGGCAAAAAGCTTTACGCAGCAGGATTAGTAGAGACACCAAGTTGTGTTCGATGCGGCGACTGGGAGGAAACGACCAGTCATGTTTTCTTTCATTGCCCCATCGTTCGCCCGCTGTGTGAGTTAGTTGAAGGCTACACGGTTCGCATGTTGAACGGACAGTTCTTCGTTTTGGAGTCTTTTTCGACATGCTGCAATTGGGCACCAATCATGAAGTGGGAGGAGCATTATGTGTTTCTTTGCTTACTAGCAGTCATGAGAGGAGTGATTTGGTCGACACGACAGAAGGAAGTCTACGGGGAAGAGACCTTCACTGCTCCCCAGCTTGTCCTCATTTTCCAGTCTCGCTTGAAAATGCGTGTCAGGCTGGAGAAGGTGAAACTCCCTCCGGCAGATTTCAACAAAAGGTGGGTGAAAGTTGCGCGTTTGTGTCGTTTGAATGGAGCTAATTTTGAGTGGTACTTGGACGTGCCTTAGACAGAATATTGGGTGGCCGAACCGAACACTGACCCTTTTATTTGACCCGGTTAGGCAAGATTAGGTTATGTTTTGTTTTTCTTCCCCTTTTTTAGCTTAGCTAGAGGTATGTAAGTTGTCATAGGTCCCCCTTTTTTTTTTCGTCCTCTCCCCCCCCTTTTTTTTTTTTATTTTTTATTTTTTTTATCCCGACTTTTATTTTATAATTCTCATTCCCGACCCCTATTAGGTGACTGATCTGTTGTTTTGTCAGAGATGCAGGTCTCCTTTCGTAATTTTCGAAGGAGGTGTGAGAATAAAACTTTCGTGACCTGCATCGCCTTTTTTCGACTGGCAAAACTTCTTATCGGCCACATTTCTTTAGTGGGAGGTTCTTATACTAACACTTAATTTTATTTATTTTTTCATTGTATATATATATATCATTCTTGTTTCCCCACTCCCAATTACATGTATATATTGTCATTTTTGGGTTTTAAGTAGGTATATCATGGAGTAAATTTGTTATGGTGATTGTGACTAGTTAAGTTAAGAATGTTAGTTAGGTCAACATTTTCCCCACCCCCCTTGTAGGCCTTGTGCCAAATTTTGTATTTTTTACAAATAAATATTGTGTTATCTAAATGCCACCGGAAGTGACGCCGAAGAGCGTACATGTCCTCCCACCAAGACTCTCTGACTCGACACCTTCATTTGTACATACTGTAAATATACCTTTTCTTTAATACACTTATTATTGCATTTTCCTTGTTGTTTGCGTCTTCATTGTATTCCTCACTAATTATGGTTCAACCTTGCAACCACAACAGTTGGCGACGAGATATGAAGCGTCAAATATAACAGTTTGACGAAGAACTATTTTAAAAAAAAAGTACAATGCAAAGTGTTGACGAGCAAACGGATTTTACGCTAAAGAAAAGTTTTCAACTTAAGTGAAAAAAAAAAAAAAAAATCGAACGTAGCAAAAGCGACAATTTACGCCGTTTTCTGGGAATCCAACTTACAAACGAATGTAAAAGTGAATTTTTGTTTTGTCGCTAAACGACAAATCTGTTTTGTATTACTAAAGGACCAACTTGCAAACGAAAAGCGGATTTTGTTCTGTCGCAAAACGACAGGTCAGACTCGTATTACGAATAGCAAGGAAGTAACCTACGAAAAAAAAAAGTTCATCGGTGGATTCTAATTACTGCTCCCCATTAACAACTAAAGGAATCTTTTAATTAATAATTTGTTTGGCGGCGGTATTAAAAGGAAATACCATAGCTAGAAATTAAAGCTCAAGGAAAGGATTTTTTTTTAAAGTTGTCACTGGATAACGGATAATACAGTAAAACGTCACGAAAAAAAAAAAAAAAAAAAAAAAAAATGGAAGAATTATCAAAAATGTTCATGCAATTTTTACAGGCACAAGCTGACCGCGAGGAAAGACAAAATCAGGCACAAGTTGACCGCGAGGAAAGACAAAATCAGGCACAAGCTGACCGCGAGGAAAGACAAAATGAACGTTTAGAAAAAAGCGAGGAAAGACAAAATGAACGTTTTGCTAAAACACTGGAACTACTAAAGAGTAATCGAGAAAATGTCGACAGTGTTAATTTCTCCCATACAACTATCTTTAATAGTATGGACACATTTAATTATGTGCCGGAGGAAGGAAATACTTTTGAAGCATACTATACAAGATACGAGGATGTTTTTCAACTGGACTGCAAAAATTGGCCAAATAGCCAGAAAGTGAGCCTTTTACTCAGGAAATTGGGTACATCAGAACACAGCAAATTCATAGATTACATATTACCTAAAAAAACTGCGAAATTAGAGTTCATGGAAGCTGTGAAATTACTAAAAGAATTATTTAATCCAAATGTATCTCTTTTTCATAAAAGATGGCTGTGCATGAATCTAAGAAAGATGGACAACCAAGATTATTTGACATACGCATCAGTTGTCAATAAAAACTGCGATAATTTTAAGCTTGCGGAACTAACGGTAGAAGATTTTAAATGTCTAATCTTCGCACAAGGGTTAGTTTCCACGAAAAATGCAGAAATACGCAGACGAGTGTTGTCTAAGCTGGAATCTGAGCACGATTTAACCCTCCAGAAACTAGCAGAGGACTGTGAAAGGGCCATTACACTAAAAAAGGATTTAAAAAATATAGAAGAATCCAGAGTGGCATATGTAAGAAAAGTTAGAAAACCATACACACCAACCAAGAACTTTACAAAGAAAAGCAATCAAAATGGAACGGGATATTACAATCCTAATAACCATAAATATAGGACAGAATATAACAAGCCTCTTCCTAGATATAACTGTAGGAGATGTGCAGAAAAGCATTGGGAATCAGATTGTCCTTATAAGAAGAAAAAATGCTACATTTGTAAGAAGGTGGGACACAAAAGCGATTGCTGCAGATATAAAGATTACACCAGAAAGAGAGTACAGCAAACAAAATCAAATACAAAATTAGACAAAGATCGGCGAAAATACGTAAAAGTGGAAATATTTAAAACACCAATAAAGTTACAACTCGACTCCGGCTCCGATATTTCTATTATAAACCTGAATACATGGAAAAAGTTGGGTAAAAAACCAACCATGATGAAAACGAGTAAATCAGCCCGGATGGTAACTGGTGGGGGTATAAAATTTGAAGGAGAAGTTGTTCTTCCGATAAAATTAAAAGGGATTACGAAGAAATTAAAAATATTCGTACTGAAAAATAGTGAAAATCTTTTTGGAATAGATTTAATTGAGAAATTTGGTCTATGGGATAAGCCAATCAATACATTCTGTAAAAAAATAGAATGTTCTTCTCCAACAACAGTAAATATAAAAGACGATTTAAAAGAATTATTTCCTGAAGCATTCACGACTAACTTAGGTCGCTGTAATAAATTCAAGGCCTCGTTTGAACTTAAAGAAAACGCCAGCCCAATTTTTAGAAAAAAGCGAAACGTTCCGTTCGCTGCGTTGAAAAAAATTAATAAAAAATTAGATAGATTGGAACAGACAGGAATTCTATCAAAAATAGAACACAGCGAGTGGGCAGCCCCCACCGTATACGTAAAGAAAAAGAATGACGAAGTTAGAGTGTGCGCAGATTTTTCGACCGGGGTCAACTCCCTATTAAAAGATCACCATTACCCTCTACCAAGTCCAGAGGAAATATTCACGAAGTTAAATGGTGGTAATATCTTCTCCAAGATAGACTTGAGCGATGCATATTTGCAAATACCGGTCGAGGAAAATTGCTCAAAAATACTATGCATCAATACGCATAAGGGATTGTACAAATACAACCGATTGCCCTTTGGCATCAAAGTAGCGCCTGCCATTTTTCAGCAAGCGATGGACACCATGCTAAGTGGTATTGAGTGCGCATGTGCATACCTGGACGACATTGTTGTCAGGAGCAAATCCCTACAAGAACATAAGGAACATTTGAAACAAGTATTTACTCGAATACAAGAATTCGGCTTTAAGGTAAAAGAAAGTAAATGTGACTTTTGTATGAGCGAGATTAAGTATCTTGGACACATAATAAACAAACATGGACGACGTCCAGACCCAGACAGATCAGCGGCAATAAAAAATATGCCAGCACCTGATAACGTAACAACCTTGCAGAGTTTCTTAGGACTCGCAAATTATTATCAATCTTTTATTGAAGGAATGCATAACTTACGAGCCCCCTTAAATAATCTGCTTAAAAAGGATACACCTTGGAACTGGACGCAAGAATGTCAAACCGCTTTTGACAAAATAAAGAGCGCACTAACATCCGAATTATTCTTAACGCACTTTGACACAAAATTAAAAGTAGTCGTCGCGAGTGACGCTAGTTCCTACGGATAGGAGCATGCATTCAACATATTATGCCGGATGGGTCTAGAAAACCAATAGCGTACGCTTCAAGAACGCTGATACCAGCCGAGAGGGCATATTCACAAATCGAAAAAGAAGCATTGAGCATAATCTTTTCCGTGACTAAATTTCACCGATATTTATATGGTAGACAATTCTTACTTGAAACCGACCATAAACCGTTAGTCACGATCTATGGATCAAAAAAAAGATTGCCGGTATACACCGCAAATAGATTGCTGCGCTGGGGTACAATCTTACTTAATTACGATTTCCAGCTACAACATCTAGCATCAAAAAAGATTTGCCATGCGGATGGACTGTCAAGACTGATACCACAGAAACACAATCTGGAAGAATCAGTCATTGCAGCAATTCGGACAAATGTTGAAGTAAAAAATATGGTAGCAAACATCATTAAGGAACTACCCGTAACTTTGTCGGACATTAAAAGGGAAGCTGAGAAAGACGAATGCATAAAGGACATAAAAGAGAAAATTATAACGGACACAAAGGTGCATATGTAACGATGTGTTACTGTACAGTGTTACTGTACAGTGAGAGAGTGGTAATACCCAAAACATTGCAGAATAGGATGTTAAGAGATTTTCATACGGGACATCCGGGGATAAATCGAATGAAGTCGTTAATGAGAAGCTACGTGTACTGGCGTAACATGGACACTGACATAGCAGCAACAATAAATAAATGTAAAGGATGCCAGTTAGCAGCAAAATCACCACCTATAGTACACAAACCTTGGCCGAAAACCGACCAACCATGGTCGAGAATCCACATGGACTTCGCTGGTCCAGTAGGAGAAAACTATTATTTAATTGTAGTGGATAGTTACACAAAATGGCCGGAGGTAATGCGTTGCAGGAATCCAACAACGAGCAACTCAATAGGGTTCCTACACGAGTTGTTTGCAAGATTCGGTGTACCAGACACACTGGTCACTGACAACGGAACGCAGTTCACATCCGCAGAGTTTAAGGAATTTTGCGACACGTTCCGAGTGAAGCACATCACGACTCCGCCGTATCATCCAAGCTCGAACGGCCTTGCGGAAAGGTTCGTGGACACGCTAAAACGAGCGTTAAAGAAATCCATTGGAACACCAACAGAAAAAGCTTTGCAACAATTCTTGCAAGTTTCACACCACATCCTAGTACACCATCAAACATATCACCAGCTGATCTAATGTTTGCCAGAAAGGTAAAATCAGCGTTTGATAAACTGTTGCTAAGACAGGCAATTATCCGAAACACTACACACACGAGAAGAAAGAAATATAACTCGGGAGATCGAGTATATTTTAAGTGCTACAAGAATAACACATCTTACTGGGAATGTGGAGTAGTGGATAAACGCATTGGTGATTGTACATATATGATTAAAGGTCCACAGAGTATACATAAAAGGCACCTAAATCAGATAAAAAAACGTCATATCCAAGATGATGATTATACGACAACAGTCGAAGAGGAAGAAAACCATAGATGTCATATACGAATCCTTTAATTTGGAACCGCCTCAATATACACCTGAACCCCGAAGATCAAGTAGGAAAAGAACATTTAATGAACCATTGATGGTAAACCCAAAAAGAAAAAGATATTGAAATCTGTGTGACTTCAAATCTTGGGAGGGGGGTGTTGTGGTGGCAACCACTCATTTGCATATACGAATAACGTTACACTATAAATGGCAAGCCTAGGTTGGCCTTAGAGTGTGTTATCTAAATGCCACCGGAAGTGACGCCGAAGAGCGTACATGTCCTCCCACCAAGACTCTCTGACTCGACACCTTCATTTGTACATACTGTAAATATACCTTTTCTTTAATACACTTATTATTGCATTCTCCTTGTTGTTTGCGTCTTCATTGTATTCCTCACTAATTATGGTTCAACCTTGCAACTACAACAGTAAATATAATTAACAATTTTTATTTATTCAAAGATCGGTTTCATGCCTAACAATTCCATCAAAATAAGGGACAAAAATCAGTCTGGAACTGATCCCAAACTATATAAAGCTGGTTTTCAAGCGAAACGATCAATTTGTTTAAATATCTCATCACCTCGCTACCACAGAAGCATATTCATATGTCTGTCATAAACATAGTCACGCATATAGTGTAAGAGAAAGACACGTTTTACTGACACATACAGAAGTCAATGACACTAACTCACACACATTAGTCTATTCGTAATACACATTTACGTAAACTAAGACTGCTGTATTCAAGTAAATATTCATCATCTTCGTGCACAGTGCCTTTTTATCCATCAGAAAAATTCCTCTGTTCTTTCCAATACGAATAAAGTTGCTTTATGTGTTTGTAAATTCATTGAAAACTATATTTAACACTGTTGTTCAAACCTGTTGTGCAAATTATTTATATTACTTGGGTAATAACAAAGTGTAAGGTCTTTAAACACAGATGGTTTATTACAACGCATAAATATTGTACAAAATATCCAATAAGATTAACCTAACACACTTGAATACCGTCGAATACAGTCTACCATACATACTACTACTCGTAGTATATATATATATATATATATATTTATATATATATATATATATATATATATATATATATATATATATATATATATATATATATATATATATACCACTAACTAGTACACTTATCAGCCTTGAGGGGATTCAGGTATCCCATCACATCACCTCTCCCTGAAGCTGGAAATCTCCCTTGAATTTCCTGCTTCTAATATTTCTTCGTTTTAGGATCCGGGCTGAAGCGCTCCACTGGTTTTCTTCTACGTGTGCTCTTTCCTTTATTCTGAACTAATGGAATTGGATCCTTTCCAGTTTGGGGCGAAGACAAATTTTGTGCAGCTCGTAAGGCTGGTCCAGTAGATGTATATATAGGTTCATGTACAATATTTAGTAGTGGCATGTCAAAAGCAACACATAGAATCTCCATTGGGACTTCTTCCTTGATTTTCTCATTATTTTCAGAATATCGTGGTCGAATCTTTTACTTTTTATAGTGTTGACCACTTTGCCAATCATTTTTTGAATTATACCCACCATCCAATAACTGTTTCCACCTTGGAAAATTTTGAGTATCTTATGTTTACATCTTCTTCCGTTTTAGCAACTTTTTGATTTGGATAGTGTATCAATCTATTAAAAATCGATCGGATTTTTCTTTGCGAACAACAAATTTTTCGGCTTGACCGTTCGATCTAGGGTGATATACTGGTGTAGTAATGTGTTCAATGTCCAAGGACGTACAGAAATCTTTAAATTCTTTTCCTGTGAACGCCGTACCATTGTCGCTATCCAGTGCCCGCGGGACCCCGAAACGACTGAGAATTTCGTCTAATGCACTGATGGTGTTCCTAACTGTAGGGTTCGTGAACTTGAATACCTCAGGTCATTTCGAGAAACAGTCCACCAAGATCAAGTAATACTATCCATTAATCGGTACAGCATAGTCTATATGTAGACGTGCCCACGGCAAATCCGTTTTTGGTTAAGGATTCGTTTTGGCCAAAGGCGCCCTTACAGCCAATTCACAACCTCTTATTTCCATGTCCATTCCTGGCCAGTATACGTAGCATCGCATTAGTGATTTCATCCGGACATGTCAGGATGACCAGTATGACATTTATTCAGCATAACTTTACGTAGAGATTGAGCTATTACAATTCTATCTGCGTACATTAAAGTGTTGTCGCATATTAAGAGAGGCGAACTCTGGGTTCCCTTTTTCTTTCTGTCGTCTGGTCGTTTTATTTTAATATAAAATCATCTTTTCCGGCTTCCATTTTTATTTGTTCCATTGTTACAGGTAGTTCTCTGATAGTGTTTAACAACATTATTTTTCTTCTGCTGCTATAACCGTCTCTTCTAAAATTTCTTCCTTTTGAGGGATTAATGTTTACAGTCCATCCGCATGCACATGTTTTTGTATGTAAGGTATTCCATCCTAAAATTATAGTTTAGTAGGGCTACAACTGATCGCTGTAAACGGTCAGCAGTGTTGGTAGGAATGCCTTTTTTGATCAAAATATAGTTACTAACGGTTTATGGACTGTTTGAAGTATAAATAATCTGCCATGCAAAAAGCGATTGCATATTTTAACCCCGAACACAATCGATAATGCCTCTTTCTCGATCTGACTATAATTTTTCTCAGACGGTGGAAGTGTCCTTGAAGCGTGCGCGATCGGTTTAGTATTACCATCTTCATATTTGTGTAGAAGTACAGCACCCACTCCGTATCCACTAGCATCAGTCGCAAGGATGATTTCTTTCACAGTATCATAATGAGCTAAAGCTAGATGTGAGATTAAGACTTTTTCATTTTCTGAGAGGCCGTCTCGTAATCTTTTGACCATATCCATTCTTTGTATTTCCTTAATAATTCGTTAAGGGGGTCTCTTAAATCGTACATTTTTGGTAACTAAACTCCATTTTAGACTCAGCATACTCCCCCTCCCTAAATTCCCATTGCGGACTAAATCCACACTTGAAAACATATCCCCATATCAGGTAAGGACCATCATAAAATAACCTTGACACATCTAATGCTTGTGGGCCTGATCTCATACCGGTAATATTAATAAGGAATGCTCTGCAGAACTGGACTCTCCAAACTCTATAACAAATGCCTTGCTGAGTCTTGCTTCCCTAATAGCTGTAAAATGGCCTATGTGGTACCAGTCTTCAAGAATTCTGGAGATAGAACAGATCCTCAGAACTACCGCCCAATGAGTCTACTCCCGATCTTGGCTAAAATCTTTGAATCCTTAATCAATCTAGCGATAGTCCGGCACCTAGTTAATTCTACACTTTTTTTCTGACCGCAATAATGGTTTTAGACAAGCACTATCTACTGCAGATATCTTAACGGTCATCTCTGAACGCATATATCATACACTGAACAAAGCAGTAGCGCGTGATATATCCAAGGCCTTTGACAAGGTATGCCATAAGAGGCTCCTCCAAAAATTCACTCACATGGTATTACTGGACGACTAGTTTGTCCTCGATGGCTGTTCATTGAAGACACATGACATAAATGCTGGTGTACCCCAGGGATCTATCCTTGGGCCTTTATTGTTCCCGATCTTCACCCCAGGGATCCATCGTTGGACTTTATTGTTCCTGATTTTCATAAACGACTTACCTGATAACATCGAGTCTGAGATGGGTATATTTGCTGACACTCTACCCTCGTCATGTGGGCAAAACGGACGCGTACATATCCGAAGCAATGGCTGAACCCTTAGAAAATGATCTCCAGGCTGTAGTGGATATGGGGCAGAAATGGTTGGTAACTTTTAATGCCGAAAAGCTACGAGAAACCTCTTCAACCACAGATTTCCATGGCAAATAAAACTCTACCTGAGAGTACAACATTAAAACCACTCGATCTAACATTCACAGGTAACATGAATTGGAACAAATACATTGAAGAAATTGTCAAGGCTGCTGAAAAGAAGGTTCGCTTCCTCTACCGTGCTAGTAAACACCTCACACCTAACATTATCCTGTATCTCTACAAAACCACTATCCGTCCATGTATGGAGTATTGTGCCACATCTAGGCTGGTGCATCATCAACTAGTCTTAGAAAAAATCCAAAAAAGAGTCGCCAACTTAATAGGTCCCTCACTATCTACCAAGCTCCAACCCCTGTCCTATCGCCGCAATGTTGCATCCTTGTGCTTGTTTTAAAAACACTTCAATGGATTGTGCTGTGATGAACTAGCTGCTCTAGTGCCCCCCTCGACGCGAATACACTAGAACAACTCGACAATCAGCTAGGTCCCATCAATTCACTGTGGAGGTCCCCAGATACCGGAGAGCCTTTTACTCCAGCATCTTCTTTCCTCGTGCTTCCGGTCTCTGGATCTCCCTCACTGCTTCCCCGACAGTACCGACATGCAGATATTTAAAACTAATGTAAACAGACATCTCGCTGCATAGCTCCCAACTTAGGATGACACTAAAAACCTACACGCTAATTCTCAGTAACCCCTTACGTCTACAGTGGCGACCTGCCTTGTTTGGGGTGAAATATATAAAAAAAGATCGCATAATATTGGGCCAACTCAAGAAACGATTGTAATTTTGCAACTGTGTCGGGTACAGGCATATTTTAATTGCATCGGTACTCTGTGTGTCCGGTTTCCTGCTTTCACTGTTTATCACTTGTCCGAGGCAAACAGTCGTCAGTGTTATAATGTTATCCGTCTCTCTGTCGACCTATCCATTTGGGGAATTGTAGGAACGGTTAACCGTAATCATTAGGGAATTATATCAGAGATGTCTCATTAGGGAGATGTTTTAAAATCGCTTTGAATAAGCCCCCTCTTTCCTTGTTGTTATACAACAAACACGAATTCAGCTGAATAAACATACCTTCTCCCATTAAGAATGTATTCTTTGATTAACATTGTTTGTGATTCCTGCGCAGAACTTTGATACCAGATTGAGATTGTCATCCGCGATGAAGAATCACAACATACACTGGAACATCGAGACGCTGAAAAGAGGGCATACATGATTTAAAATCATAATGACCTTAACTGTAGATTGCCGGACCGCCATTTTGAGTATAAGAGTTCCCCTACACACGTTAAATATGTAACACTTCTTCTCGCAAGACATAATCTATTCATTATTGAATTAAAAAGCTTTAATTGTGCTACTTAATTTAAATTTTAATCAAAATTGTTATGGTACGAATTTAATTTTCCTTTAAATGGATATGACTTTTTTATACTTATGAATCACCACTACTTAAACTAAAAGCCACTCGAAGATAACCGTTTGTGACATTTTCAGTTGGATGATGGAACAGTACTATGAGTAGATTGAGAATACTAGTTAATTCACAGGACGACTCGAAAAAATATTAGTTGACATTGGACCTGTTGTAGTCTGTATAGAAACATTCCCACAGGAATGTAGCGGCAGTACTTTATTTTGGATCAAATCTGACTCTTATACAGGTTAGGTATTGCATCAGGGGTCAGGTGCTTACTGAAGAGGTAGAATGATCCAGTCATTTTTCTTACAACTTAAGGAATATATTAAATAATTTATTGAATAGCTAAACCAAGATAATATATAAAGTAAATAAAACGAATAAATAATAATAAGATCAGAGACCAAATAAATAGAAAATAAAAATAAAAATTAGATTTAAAAATAATAAAAATAATAACGCAAATATAGTAATAAGAGTTAACATTATATGTAGACAAATTCAGTTATGGTTAGATTAAATATTTTAAGACGATTATTGAAAGTTAAATTAAATTTGAAATAAAATTAAAAAAATAAAACTTTTGTAATTCAATAATGAATGTTTAGCTTAGCGTTTAAGTAACTGTATAATAACAATATATTTACGGATGTCTTTTTTACACCGTGTAGCTATTGATAGATTAAAATATTAAGTTTAATTTAAAGGCATGATGCTTTATCAAGTCATAATATATGTGATTAGTCCTTAATTCTTAAATGGCTTTCAGAAATTACTGAGTTATTCTCCTTTGATTAAATGCTAGCCTTTTGAAAATATTCACCATAGATGCTATTTTAGCGAACAATTGTGCGAACCTTAGAGATTTTTATAAAACATGAAAGTGCATTATTAATATTGTTTCTTTTGCTTCCTTATTTATTCCATTTCTTTACAATTTTTTAATGTAATTTTCTTGATTACCTAAAAAGTTCTACTATTTTGGGTTCTTTTTCGGCTAAACGCTTAAAAGATGATACAATTTTATCTTTTGCCAAACCATTTCAAAAAGTTTACCTTGAAACGTACGTAAATTCCTGTATGGTGAAACTTTTCTTTTCGATACTTCATGTCGTTGAACTGACATCCGGGCTGATTTCGGCGTCATTTTCTTATTTTGTCGGATTTTATCCTAAATAAATGACTGCATATATATATATATATATATATATATATATATATATATATATATATATATATATATATATATATATACTACTCCTGTATTTAATTTATGTTTCCTTTTATTTTCTTTCACCCATCCTGTCTTCACAGCATTTCATTTTATGATATATCGCGCATTAAATCATCATATATCAAGGAGTTTAGGTTATCTGTGTATCGAAAGCCATCTTTCACTAAACAATATCTAAATTTCAACTCCCACCATCCATATAATGTAAAGAAAGTAATTGTCCGGTATCTACAACACCGAACAAAGACAATATGTAGTAACAACAGTACATATCAAGAGGAAATGTATAGTTTAAGAGAAACCCTCTACCGAAATAACTATCCAGAGAGCATGACATCAGCTCCAACAAATCTAGACGCAAGACTAAAGGACACCCCCCGAGAACTCACCACAGTGTGTGTACCATATATGAAGGGCTTGTCGGAAAAACCCCAAAGAATATGTAATCCATATAACAGGATAGTATTCAGGAGCGACTCAACTCTCCGAAAGCATCTTGTGAGAGTCAAACCCCCTTCGGAAAAAGTCATGACTAAGAACTGTGTGTATGCGATTCTATGTAAGTCATGACAGATGGAACGAGAGCATGCTACCCCCGTGGATTAAACAAAGGGTTCCGTTCGAAATTCCGTTCAGATTCCCGAGTTCGACAGAAATATTCCTGAGTTCGACAAAGTACAGCTGAAGAAGGTCAGAGGTTACATCGGCCGAAACGTTGTGATAAAAACACCCATGATGAGAACAGTAGTCCGAATATACCAAATTCTACGAATAATCAACCCTCATCTAAAAAATTCCGAAGCATAATATCAAGTCGGTACGGACCCGAAATAATACAAAAATGGAAACAAATCGAAAAACTCTATCAAAAACTGGCAAGTATGAGCATCACCTTACATTCCTATATAGGTACCGTGACTTAAACGTTGAAACTACCAGTCAGTTCTAGGAAAACACAAAATATTGCAAAACGAGTAGGATATGAGCTCGTTTTGGTTAGAATTCACAACATCCGGTTCTCAAAATTCATACTAGAATTGTCCGCAAGGACCCATGGCGCAGTGGATATAGTACTAAGTATAATTCAGTTCTAAGTGACAGTCATCAGTGCGGGCGATACGAGGAATTGTAAATTACTGAAGACTTCTTCCCAGTCATGGCAGATGGGACGAGAGCATGCTACCCCCGTGAATTAAATAAAGAGTTCCGTCCGAAATTCCATCCAGATTGCCGAGTTCGACAAAGTATACCTGAAGAAGGTCGGAGGTTACATCAGCCGAAACGTTGTGATAAAAACACCCATGATGAGAACAGTAGTCCGAATATACCAAATTCTACGAACTATAAACCTTCAACTAAAAAATTCCGAAGCATATATATACCTATTTATCTATCTAACTATCTTTATCCAAATGTTGACTGTAGCCATCATCTAATAGTTTCCATAAACAACTACTAAAAGCTAATTAAATTGAGGATATATACATGACTATTCTTTCCTTTGCATGTATTACCCCCCCCTCTCTCTCTCTCTCTCTATATATATATATATATATATATATACTTATGTGTATGTATGTGTGTATACGTATGTATATGCATGTGTACATATATATACTTATGTGTGTGTATATATATATATATATATATGTAATACATATATACAAATTACAGATCGGTATTATTATACTTACATATAATTTAATGTCAATTTCGGAGCAAAGTAATCTTACACACGTTTCTCAGAAAATTGAAAGCGTTCTTGAACAAATCCATGTAGCTACAAGCATATCCTGTCTCTAGAGTTCGTTGCAAATGGTATAACTCCGATATGCCATTCATTATTTATAGCTCTATTGTAAATATTGAAATTTCATATTTGAAGGATTTTGTGTTTAGCTTTATTTTGCTTTGAATATTGATTCACATAAGAATATATTTGATCTTTATAAAATAATAGTTTTATATTATTGAAAGAATACTAGCTTTCAGTATGCTCGCTTCTTCAGCAATGTAAGCACTCAGACGAATAGAGCGGCAGACCAAAACAAATGCTGAACTTCTGAAACCACAAAATAATGTTATACAAACATACACAAACGACGTTAGCTGCGTGACATCTACAAACGATCTCTCTCTAGCAAAACATGTCACTTCTTTTATTGAGCTCTTTTGGACTTCCAAAAGCGCATATTTCCATAATCACGTGTGTTCGATTTTCGCCTAGAAGTTAGATTGTTCCTGGTTCCCTTCCAAACGCGGCCATTGTTTCCTTAAAACGGGAGCATTTTAGCCATGTCTACTTATACCATGGTATCTCGCAGCGCCATCACACCACGTCCTGATCTACTAATCACGAGGATGGCATCCCGGCGGCGGTCGTTTTTGTTGAGTGCTCTTTCGCAAAATGTGCGGCTTCTTCGGAGGCGTAGGATTCTTAGGAGGTGTAGACTTCTACCCCATCCTCGGAAAAATAATCTGATTCTGACTATGTTTCGTCGCCACGTATCAGACTTCCTGGCTAGTTCTCTGAAGACTTTGTGCTGTCAGTATCTTCCTTTCGACGAGACAGACTGAATATTTCTATTACCCGACCCGGCCAAATTTCGTGGTGACGCCACTCTGCCGACCTTAACCCACACGCAGGCTCCAACCTAGTTTGCGCTGTTTTCAATAGCTGATGATGGTGGCATAACAGGAACCTTGTTTACCCGAACTTTATAACGGTAGATCGCATTGGCTGGTGCGGTCAAATGCGGGACATCGTCTTTTATGGTCATGTTGTGTCAATATACAACCTCTTGACTGGAACAACGCACTCTGGCCGCAATCCGTTTAATGGTACGGTGGTGTCGCTCTGTTATGCCATTCCCGGCCAGAGCATACGCGCAACGAAATCTCCTGCTTACGCTACATTGATTTGCGAACATCCTAAATTCTCTGCTGCAGAAAACTTTGTCGTCATTTATAAGCAGCTCCTGTGGTGGGCCACGCTAAAAAAAGACCACTTCTATTTGACGAATCATGCTTGTCAAGTTCTGCTGTGCCAATAGCTCCTTACGGAAAACAGCGACCGGCAAGAATCTGTGATCGTTAGGAAATGTGTGATGTCCATCCCTAACCTCTTGTAGTTGTTGCTAACTTCCAGTGTTCCCTTCTCCCAGCGGACTGGTGCTAGATCTATCCATTGGCATTCCACGTACGCTTGTATAGCAGACTTCACTGATGCTTTTACTGTCGCTGGCAAACTCTTCTGGCGAAATTAGAGGTGCGTTGCATTCTCAGGTGTCCACTGCTTTTTGGAGTAGCCATGATTTGGGCCGCACCGATCAGCGGCTCGTCTAAGCATTCCTTCTTCATTGCGTCAAACGACCGCCAGGTTTTGAATTGATGCAACCAACGTAATGCCCACTGAGAGCTCGTACTTCTTAACCAGCTCTTTGATTGTGCTCAACCGTCTCCTAATGTGCATCTCACTGAGTGCCTTAATTTGAACTCTCTCTTTCTCGGTGTGCGTGTCTGATACCCAGTGATATACAAACGCAGAGTCTGTCCTTACGTGCAGTACCTTGCCCTGCCACTGGAGAGCCAAGTTGATGCCATTCACTAAGGCGTCAAGTTCGAGTAAATTAAAAAGCTGGGTATCGTTCTCCAACACTGTCCGATACCTTACCAATGCCACTCTGGTTGCTAGCCAGCTGGCATCGACCAATCAATTCGATTTTCTGTCGTCCACACACCAGTACTAACTCCATTTTATTTCATCTCGGGTTTCAGCAACATCCAGTGATGTGACGGTTCGGATAGATCGAGGGATAAGCTGCCAAGACTGGCATGCCCACGCTGCAAAAAAAAACAAAAAAAAAAACAGTGGCCGCGCTCTGGCGTGAACTCGAAACTGTATGACTTCGATGCGACAATCAAACACACGTGATTATCCAGAGTCGGCGCTTTTGGAAGTCCTAAAATAAAAGCATAATATTCTTTGCTCAAGAGACATCGTTTTTTGGACACCATGCAGCTAACGTCGTTAGCGTGTTTTTGGATTGTCCTTGGTTTCGAAGTTTCGGCATTTCTTTTAGACTGCCGCTCTATTTAGCTGAGGGCTCACACCATCACTTAATTTAATTGAACGGATACTGCTGCTGCTACTACAACTTAACAACCTTTGCTCGTGAAGAAGCGGGCACACTAAGAGCTGCTATTTTTGTATTCTCGATGATCGATACCACTTGCTTCAAGCTATTTCGGACGTTGCTATGGCGAACGTACGTATAACCAGCGATATGGTGAAGCCGAAATAGCGTGAAATCAAGTGGTAGCGATCTACATTGTATCTACATTGTATACAAAATCTACTGCTTTTCTAGTTCACTCTTTTCATACTCATTCACGAAGCCTTATTTCCAGACAAATCGAAAACGCAGCACTGTTTAACTCTTGATAGTACAAAATACCTGGGCCAGATCAATGAAGAGGTAAAATATGTCGGGATTTTGTTTATAGTATTTCCCATGACACTGCCTCATTGTTTAAATTTTGTCTATCGTGCCACGACTCAAACGAACAACACACTGGGATTCTTCTAGTTAATAGAACTTTAATAATTGCCTACCAAAACTGCGTTTCTGGTGAGAATGTTCGTTGTTTCACGGTGAAGTTTCAACCACCACTGCTCGTGTTTCCCGAGTGATATGTATTAGGTCAAAGTCCATCTTTATGACGTTGTTTGTCTGTCGAGTTGTAAGATTAAGTTTTTTATGACATTAATCGTTGCATAAAAAGCATTATCATCATTTGTCACGGATATTAATTGGGCGTTCCATATCTTGTAGATACGCGTTGATAATATTAACAATTATGACAAATAAATAACACTGTCATGTCGTCGATTCCAGCAAAGATTACTCTTTCGATAAACGCTCGTGGTTAGCCGTGTGTGACTAAATAACAATCGGCGATGTTTTTACATCAGTTGTTTGTTTACTTATGCGAAGAACACTCAGTTCAGGCGATAAAAGTAGTAAACATTAAATATTTTGATAACTTTTTTATGTATAGTGACAAATAAAAGTAACTGCTCATATTTAAAGGACGGCGTTTTATCTCTATTTACATTCTATACAACATGCACACGCTTATTGCGCCACTCTCTCTTTGTCTCTCTCTTTCTCGCACACACACATAAACACACACACTCATGTATATATACACACCAACACACACATATATATATGTATACATATTTATATAAATTAGGTATGTGTATATTTTGTATATTTATATGTACAGTATTCACTCCTAAACTAATAAACTGAACATTATGAATTTATAAACAGGGCTGCTATGCATATAGGTTTGTAATGTGAGCTATATTTAATGTAATTTATCATTTTTCAAAGAAGGAAAAAGGGGATGAGAGCCCATTGTAAAAATTCAGATACCTCCAATTCTTGTGAAATTAAAAAAAAAAACAGTGTTATATTACTTGCCCTCTCAGGGGAGATCTAATGTCTCACAAGTAAAAATCAATTAAAGTACACTAATTTTCACCACATACCTTGCTGACCGTTAATTCCAACACGCGTTTCCTATGTGATCTTGCCCGATCGCGGAAACGCCAACCGCATGCGGGTTCGTTTATACCACCGAAAATAAAGATTCAACACGAGACAAACGGTTGAAGACAGAAAGTGATTTACTCGCCTTGTTGTTGTTGTTCTAAACTACTGACCAGTGAGGAGGAGACACAGAGAGATGTTGATAATTACTGCTCAATCATATTTTATCCGGACATTTTCAAAACCACAAGTTCACACGTGCGTTTTTCCAAGCAAACTGACGACTTCTATCCTCTCTCTCTCTCTCTCTCTCTCTTTCAGACCATGTGGCGTAACATCCGCTTCTAGCACACATGAGGTCGAGCTGACATCCAAGTGCACTAAGCTGACCCCGACTGAACCCTATTGTTTTGTATTGTAATCTAATATGATGGATTTTGATCAAAATAAAGAATAAAGATGTTTAATCTTTGTAAGGAGATATTAAATTGATGCAACACTGTTCTGTTTGGGGAATTAAAATCAGCTTAAAACCCTTGACATAGTAAAATGCAATCGTTTTTATGAACTGAAACTCAATTTCTTTACACTATTGTCTATTGCAATGTCAGATAAAAGTACAGAATAGTTAATATGATATCTCGTAAACAAACAACAAAAATCACATAATTTATATAAAACTCATTTGGCCGCTATAAAATCTATGCATGGATTTCCGAGAAAACCGTGTTTGTAGAAGAATAAGTATTCAATAAGAAATATTATAAATGTTAAAACTAGGCGTGTTACGTAGAGAATTCTATTCTAATGCATTTTATATACATTATGCCTTGTTTATTGTTGATAAGTTACTAAGTGTTAACTATTCTGTATATTTAACCAATTCCGAATACTATGTCCTAGGTTAGCTTCATAATAATGACACATTTGAAAAACAATTACGCAGGGGCAAATAACTCAATTTATTACCAGCGTCGAAATATATTCATCTGTGAGGGTAATTTTCTAGTTTCTTGACATGAATTTCGAATTTGGTATTACCATTTAGATAAAATTACATAGGGGCGAATAGTTACTTCAATCTTCTAAATGTAATTTATAAGCTTGAAGTAATTATTCGCCCCTATGTAATTTTATTGACGGAAAAATGCCGTCATGTTTAATTACAATGTTTTTATTATAGAGATAATCGGTATAAACTAATATGTGTTAAGTAAGTTTTACTCAAGTAATTTACATAAACCATGATTTTACTACAAGATAATTTATTTGGAGATAATGCATGATCTCATTTCATTGTAATTTGTTAGCGATTAACGCATTACCTCAGATTTTTTCAACTAAAAAATAAAGAAATAACGAGAGGAAATACAATTGTATATGAACCTTCAAATCGACTTTTCTCAAACTTCCTTCCAAGTTTCGGCACAAAACGACTAAAAAATAGTACAAATAAACTTCGATAGTTTATAAAATTGAGAAAATACATTGAAATTGAGGTTTGATAGAAAAAAGTATAAAGTTGTACACTTGAGAATAAGACGGATAAATTAAAATATGAATTAAAAAAAGAAAACTTTTGCTCTATCACATGATCTGTTCTAACCAATCAGGTTTCATATTCTCAACACGCCTTTTACCTCAGGCATAATGGCTTCCACTAGACGCCAACTTCAAATTTAAAACTCGGCAATAATTCATTGCCATAATCTGATAAGTCTATTCTTTATTGCTTCATATAAATAATAGAACTGCACGAACTTAAAACTTCTTTCAAAGAAAGTGAACAAGTTTTTTTTTAGTTTAGATTTCCTCATTCGTGAATGTTGCCAAAATGTGCAGTGTTGAAAAGAAAAGCGTGGGATAAAAATACAAATAATTAAGGCGGATGGCGATAAAAGAATATCAGCAACAACCAAAAAGAAAATTGTAAGATAGAATCAGAAAGAATGAAAAAAAGAAATGAAAAACATATTCAAATGTATTTATACGGGTTTTAGATGACGCATCTACATTTGAATCAAAATGTAAAACCGTTTGGTCTCAAATAAGATCGCTCAGCGCTGGAATACGTAGAAAGCAATATTTATCGACTTCTTGTCAATTTCTTTACAATATTTTTCTCATAAAATATCAAAGACAAGATGGAATATTCGTCTTAGAACTGGTTTATAAGAAATAGACGCCGTCTCTTATTTACTTTACACCACAACATAAAAAAGAAGTAGCAAGTGTATCCTTCTGAGATTCAACACCTAAACTAAAGAATAGAAAAGTAAACAAAAGACCGTTAGAAACACATTCTATAAATGTCGCCAATCGTGCGAAAATGTATTCTTCTACCAGTATTATATTTAATTATCCATTTTTGAGCGATTATCAGAGGTCTCTGTACAGGTTTTAACGGCGCCATCCTTTTTTTCGTTTTAACTGAACAGAGTGGACACGAGGTTTGTCTTTAACAAATACTCTTCAAAATAAGTTAAAACAAACATAAACTTATCCAGGTAGATAGAAGAGTAACTTAATATTTATTTGTTGCATATTTGTTTTATGCCCCTTTTTTGTTGACTTTAGTAAAAGAAATACCCTGTTATCCTATTTTTTATTTTAAATAATCCGTTTGTGTTGTGTACAAGCCTCTTAACGTGTTTCGACTTTCTCCTAATTATTATATATTAAGTAAATGCATGTTTAACAACGGATGTGTTTTAATTGTTCTAATGTAATACATGTATGGTACTTTGTAGGAATAAGTATCCGCTTTTTAATGTGGGAGAATCCATCTCTCCAAAACGGAGCAGTTCGGATTGGGACGAAAATATAAATAGTCGCAATCTAGAAACGTTTATCTTTCACTGTCCGAGGAGAGAAAACATTAAGTATATTATCAGAACAGATACACCTGTTTAACGTTAATTCTATCATTAATAGTGAAAAAACCCAATAAATCCCATTTCAACCCTGTGGCCGAATTCACTCCAGATTATAGATTTTCATTAATCTCACTGCGTTTATTGTTTTCTGGTATAAACATGTTTATTAGTTAATGAAAAATGCGAACAAATATTTTCGGTTTATATTTGAAGTAGAGGCAGGAAATGTTGATAATATGAAATAGTATTCATTAAGTAGTGAAAGGTAATTTAAAATGAAAACACTTCCAATGTAAACAGAAAATTCAATTTTACTTGTTTCTATTTGTATTGGTAAAGGAGTTATCTAATCCTGTTTTGAAATAGTAAACGAGAGTTATCTCCCTCTTATTATATAACAATCTATGGAAGCGGCCATTTGATTTTTATTAGTAAACAATGACGGACGTCGGAAGGGACAGCTGACATATTCTACATGGCGCTACAAACAGGATACTGTAAACGTGGAATTTTATTTTAAAGCACTACGTCGGACATTGAACTTACTTGCCAACAGTCACCATGGAGCATGAAGGTGTACTATTAATGTAACAACTTATCGAGCTGCAAAAAAATATCGAGCTCCGAAAAGAAATGCTTCGCGGTCAGTCTAATACGTTGCGGGTTAAAAAACCAGAACGACCCTCAATAGGATTGGATACCACAGACGGGGAATGAGCATTGTTTTTGGATACATGGACCCGATACAAAGGTGTATGTGGATTGGAAGACGCAGCCGCAATCCGGAATGAACTACGGGAGACATGTATACCGGAAACGAATAGGCTGCTCTTCGAACTAGTAGGGCCAGAAACGCCTAACTCTGCCCCGGAGGAGTACCCTTTACGTCAGATACGACTGGTGGCAGTAAGACGATTACACAAAGAAGTCCACCGACAGAAATTCCACTCAATGAGCCAGAAATAGACTGAGTCAATAACACATATTTTTATCGAGATTACGTGGCCATGCTAAATTCTGTGAATTTAAGGTTCGATGTTCAATTGAACAAACTTGCAGGCAGCAAGTAGACTACTCAGATGACATGGTCGCCGTAAAAAATAATAGCAGGACTTAGTAACGTAGAACACAAAAAGAAAATACTGGCGGAGGTAGCGTCACTTGACACTTGACACGATTGGTCTTTCTGGAGGCAACAGACCAGTCAATCTCTGACTTCTACAATGCCACACCCTCTCTTACGTTATCCAACGTACAAAGGTCAAACAAAGAAGAGCACTACCAGGGGACCAAGGTCCTCTCAACTCCACGATACACCAAACCTTGCAATGGATGTGGAGAGATTCATACCGGAGATGGTCAACGAACTGGAAGGATTGTCCGGCAGTCGGACTCAAATGCCACTTTTGTGGAGTGATGAGGCACATGAAAAAAAGTATGCCGTAAACTTGTAAAGTCCAAAACAGAAGCTACAAGTAAAATGTCAAGAAGTGGGGAGTCGTTCATGTTCACTAACAGTGCTCTGGATAGTTGTTCTGCTCGCGAGGTCAGCAGGTAGAACAAAACACAATCGACAAACGTGCATCACATTGAGTTGGATGTAAACCAATTTCAGATGAACGTCGCGGAGTTACCCCTTCGGTGACATTGGAAGTCACCATGATGCCTGGAACTCATGAAAAATTCGGACTAATACCAAAGACACCGGTGAGCCAGCATGCTTTTGCAGACACAGGGGTGCAGACATGTTCCAGTAAACCTGAGATTCAGAAGCTCCTTGGGTACCCAGATGGGTACCTCGTGTCAACTACTCATCGGATACGTGGCATAACAGACAACCGATTATAGATCAGAGGTGTTTTGTTTCTATGCATAAAAGTGTGACACGACAGGCAGTATATGTATCAGACAATACATCAGCATTTTATTTGTCTGCCTTGAAGGATCTGGGTTTGTTGCCTTACAATTTCCCAACTTCATTGTCGCAGAATAGCTCGTTAAGGAACATAAAGGAAGTTGTTCTATGTGGGTACCTACGCAGAATCTGTCCCAATGAAACCAGAAACCATCCAATTTAAACCAACAGAAGCCAACAGACACGAACTCGAACAATGGTTAATGGAACATTTTAAGTCAAACGCATTAAACACATGCCCGCATCAACCACTGCAAACAATGGAAGGTAAACCCTTAGAGATAAAATTTGTCTCGGGGGTAACACCGACAGCAAATTACACACCAATACCCGTTCCTCATCACTGGAAGAAGAAGGTGAAGGAGGGCTTGGACAGTAACGTCGCACTTGGGATAATAGAACCGGTACCGGTTGGCACACTCGCTACCTGGTGTTCAAGGATGGTGGGCACGCCGAAACAGATGGGTCTCCAAGGCGCACGGTTGACCTACAAAAGTTGAATTATGCTACTATGAGAGAAACACATCACACCTCATCACCATTCAATCAGGTTTAGATGAGACCGGTATACACCAGGAAAACGATCCTTGACGCATGGAATGGATACCACAGTTCACCGCTATCCCCAGCCGCACGGGACGCCACTACATTCATGACCGAGTGGGGTTGATATAGGTACAGTCGGGTCCCTCAAATATTTCATGGATAACGCGACGGATACACCCGTCGATTTGATGACATCACAGTTGACAACCTCCTATGTGACGATTCAATAGAGTCCTCATTCTGGTACACGGTTGAGTATATCAGTCTCTGCGCAGACGAAGCGATTGGATTTAATCCGGACAAGTTTCGTTTTGCTGTAATTGAGATAGAATTCGCGGCATGTCTGGTCACTTCAAATGGTGTTCGACCCACACAAAAGATGACAGAAACCATCCTTAAATTCCCTATCCCCACACATATAAATGGGGTTAGATCCTGGCTTGGACTTGTGAATCAAGTGGCGTTTGCCTTTTCACAAGCAGAAGTTATGGCCCTCTTCCGAGAACTATTGAGGACAAAAGTACGAGACACTGGAGAGCATATTTCAAGAATCGAAGAGAGTGATAGTGAAGAGGATTGAGAGTGTCCAAACATTCGAAATAAACAGACTGACAGGTCTGGCGACAGATACCAGCAATGCACGAATATCATACTTCCTATTTCAAAAATAGATGTGAGGGCGAGGTAAACATGGGGATGGCCGCTGGGAACTCATTCTGGCTGGGTCCTGTTTTACGAACGACGCAGTATCGCGATATGCACCAGTGGAAGGAGAAGCGTAACCCTATGTCTACGGACTAGAATCATGCCGAATGTTCATACATTAATGTCCGGATTTGCTGGTAACAGTGGATCACCTGCCACTAATAAAAATATTTTCAAATTAAAAAAAAAACCCTGTTGAACTTCAAGGAAAGGACACTGATCTACCGCTTTCAAGTAAAACATCGTCCTGGAAAACTTAATTTAGCCCCGAGTGATGTATCCCGATACCCAGCAGGTACCCCATCAAGAAACCCTGACCAAATGATCGACACTGCAGTCAAAAGTGCCTTCACGTCGATCTATGAAACCGACCCTATTACATGGGAAAGGATTGTCGCCGCAGCAGCCACATATGAAGAATGCAGGACCTTAAGAGATCTAATCCAAAATGGTTTTCCCGAATCACGCAATGACCTCCCACCCATAATTCAGGTTTTCTGGCCTATGTAGGAAGAAATATACTGTCTAGAGAGAGTCACTATTAAGGACAAACAAAATCCTAATATCTCGACAACTTCGTGCAGAGGTACTGGAATCCCTTCATTCTGTCCATCAGGGCGTAAACGGTATGATGGCGATCGCGAGAAAACGATTGTTTTGGTCGGGTCAGAGTTAGCCGTTAAGATAGCAAAACGAATACTAGCTGACCATATGGACAGCTATGTACGTTTATACTATGATCGGGCTGATCGGGCTGATCGGGCGCAATACTCCTGTGCAGAACCGTAACATATTCAGCCGTAATGTTATACGGTCGAATCTGTAATCCAAACTTGAAAAAATAAAATTGGCTTATCTTCACCTTCACCGACAATCGCAATCTCGAATATTCAAAGTTCTCTCTCCAATATTCACAGTTCTCTCTCCCATCTTCACTCTCTTCTCTTCCAAACTCAACTCACCTCTTCAGTCAAAAACGTACAGTTTTTATATTCTTTAACCCACCACATATGCAAATTACTGCAGTATCTGTAATCACAGAATCAATAAAGACCACCTTCTGGTCCTACGGGATAAATATCAAACCCGAAAAGAATGGAAAGAAATAGGTGAACAAAGGGAGTTGGCAATGGCCAGGAGGCATATGCGGGACGAGCACTTCTATAATCAGCATTGTAGCCCACTCCGGGAACTCTAAGTGGGAGAATACGTCCAGATCCAGAACCAGGATGGTATTTACATTCGTTGATGGACGAAGAAAGGGAGGACCGTGAAGACACATAGTAACCGAGAGTACCGAGTGCGGGTAAATGGGAGCAATCGAATAACGCTGCGCAACCGTCGGTTTCTCCGTAAAATCCACCCAGTTTTGGATAGTCCACATTATGCCACTCCAGGGATCTCAAATCCGTCCACAAATCCTGAACCCCCACAGGAACGACCCACTGACGAAGCAATGGATGTCGAACGAAGCATCAATATCAGACCACGCAGTGAGCCTGAGAAGGAAGAAATGGAAATTGATGATACCGCAGGGGTGTTGAAGAGCAACACAGGAAAAGATACCAACCCGATTGGTCCCCCACCATTGAGACAACCATTATGTCGCAGAACAAGAGCGCCAAGAAACTTGTCCCCACAAATGCGTGGAAAATCGCACGGGTTCTCTGTGGCATACGAAGATGACCACACCAATTCATACCGTGGTCATGGGGGGACGAGCATGTAAAGGTAAAGGAGTTATATACTCCTGTGTTGAAAGAGTAAACGAAAGTTATCTCCCCCTTATTATTATCTAACAATCTGCGGAAGCGGTCATTTGCTTTTTATTAGTAAACAGTGACGGACGTTGAAAGGGGTATCTTCCATACTTTACACTATTTTAAAGAAATGTCGTATTGTTTTCAGAAAGAAATGATTGGCTGGAAAAACGTCATCAAAGAAAAGAAAAGAAAAGAAAAAGTGTCTTTAAACTCAGAGCTTACTCGGGATTCCATTTTGTAAATTAAAACATGTGCTTCGCTTCAAAAATAAACATATATAAAACAATCTCCGTTGAAAAATCATCAAATAATTCAAAAAAATTGTTATCCTATTTTTTTTATTTTAGACCTTCGGTTCGTATTGTGTACAAGCCTTGGAATTTGATGCGGCTTTCTACTAATTATGATATATTAAGTAAAGTTATATTTAACTAAGGATATTTAAAAAAAAATGTTCTATGAAAAAAGATTATGTGATTTTTGTTTTGTAATAAATATATAGTACTTTTTTAGGAATAAGTATCCGTTTTTTTATTTGGTAAAAATCCATTTCCGGAAAAAGGGGTAGTTCGGATTGGGACAACGATATAAATTGTCACAATCTAGAAGGATTTATCTTTTACTGCCTGATGAGAGAAAGATTATGTATATTATCAGAACAGATACAACTCTTTAACGTTTATTCTATAATGAATAGTAAAAAGAAATCATTTAAACCCCGTGACTCACTTCACCTTTGGTTACAGTAGTCTAATGCATGTTCATTAATACCGCTACGTTTATTGTTTTTCTGGTGTATAAATGTTTATTTATAAATTAACGGAAATGCGAACTAATTATGTTCGTATTTTGGAACATAATTAAGCTTGTCAGAACGTACTAAACTATTATAAAGTCAAAAAAGAAATTAACTTTAAGCTACCTCATTTTGATTGACTGGATCTGCTGAGATTGATGTTTTTCAGAATGTAATAGTAATATCGGAATAGTCAAACAGCGTGTTTGTGTATAATAAATGTAACGGGCATTCTATCGGATTTTCAAACAGATATGTAGTTTTTTGTCGAAATCTTTTACCTTTACATATAATTATAAACTAGTTATATATATGAATGAGTATTATTTCCGTTTTTTTACTCAATGGATGAATGGTAAACGCCATATTCTATTTTTCAAAGAGTTTTTAATCGTTCGGAAATTATATTCCGTTAATCCGGAATAGGCTAATTGCAAATAGAAAAAAAAGCGTCCAGAATCATTTTGCGGTAAAAAGTTTCGCTGTTATGTGCACGAAAGAAGATTTTTATTAAAAATTGACCATGCACATTTATTAACACTTTATGGATAGAAGAAGGGGTTATCTACACATACGGAGAACAGGTTACAGAGATGGGGAATCATTCTGCTAAATTATTACTACAAGATAAATATGTCCAATTCTAAAAAATCATTCATGCGGAAAGCTTGTTTAGATTGATATTGTGGAACCCATTGAGGACACGGTAATTCCCTCTCTACAAGTGGGAGTTATGGTAAAAACGCGTTGTGCACTATTGTAAGTGAACTTCTGGTGACACTCGGGGAATCAAAAACAAAGGCGATGAACGATGATTTCATGAAAAATATATAACAGGGTATAATATTAAAGAACAACAAAATTCCGTAAGCATATTCCATCTGCGACGATGTAGAAATGTACAGTGATTCATTCCGGCGAAATACAAAAACGTATTCTAAGAAAGTTTCATGTTGAACATCTAAGCATATTACGCATTAAGAGTTATGCGAAGTTATGTTTACTAGACGATCATCGACCGAGATATTGAGAATACAGTTAAATCATCTAAAGGTCATGCGTTATCAGAAAAAACGCCTCCCAGAAAAACTAGCCTAAAAAGAACTTACCGTGATCGAGAATCTATATTAACTGGTTGTAGTTGATAGCTTCACTAAATGTGTAAAAAGCCAACGACAAAAATAAATAGATTTCTGCGTGAACTGTTCGCAGGTTTCGGAATCGTTGATTGTGTAGTATCGGATAACGGTACTCAATTCACGTCCAGTGAATTCAAAATGTTTTGTCAGTCGTTTTTAGTGGAACACATCACAATCGCGCCGTATCATGCGAGAAGCAATCGTCAAGTGGATCGATTTGTCGCCACTTTTAAAATAGCGCTAAAAAGTGAGGGGTGCTCTCACGGAGAAAGCCACACAGGATTTTCTACAAGTCTATAGAACGATCCCAGATAATAATAACCAGTGGAAGCTATGTTCACAAAAAAGAAAGAAGCGATTTTCAACAACTATTACCTACTCGTAATAAACCGCATCGACAAATAAATGTCGAAAAAGACGCTTTAAAATCGGTAATAAGTTTGTTCCGAATGTTTCCAAACAACAAATCATTTTGAAACATCTGGATCGTGGATAAATAAAAATAGGAATATGCTTTATATGGTGAAAGGGCCTAAACTTACCAACAAGACACATTTTAACCAAATAAAGAAAAAAATCCCATGCTGTAGATTAGAATACTACAGGAGAAAAAATGATGAACGTCGTAGTTGACACGTTTCAATTACCAGTTCAGCAAGTAGTAAAACGGGGTGTTGTGATGTAAGCTGATCTACCTATTTCGATAATAAACACATATCGAATAATTACACTCACGACTAAACGTCGCAGCAGTTCTTGATTGCAGTTTTAGTCACAGAATCGGACGCATGCTTCCTGTTACATACTTTTGTTAATACACTTTTGTTAATTACATCACTGCGTTGATTTGATTATATCCTGCCCTTCAAGGCCACAACAATATGTATAACATATTCATCTAACAACACGTGAATAAGAAGTCGTCTTAAAGATTGGATGTTAGGATTAAACAACCTGCCCCGTCAAAAACTAGTAATGATAACTCTCGCTGTACTGACGTTATTAGTAACACATATGAATCCTCAATATTAGAGAATTTGATATGTAGTCAAAACTGCACTAAGAAAATAGCGCTAACTTGTTATTCATATTGAGTAATTCACGCTCCTTTTATGATTTCAGAATGTTCGACACTATTTATATATCGACCGTAAGACATTCTCCTTGTAAGCAAAACGCTGGTCTAATCATATTAAACTAGCATGGCTACCCGTCGTTGCTCGGCGATGCCCGGCGTTGCCCGGCGTTGCCCGGAGTATGGTAAACAAAATAACAAAGTTTTAAAAAGTATAACATCTCTCTCTCTCCCCTTCTCTTCCCCCATCTCTCTCTCTAAATATCAGCTGGTTAAAGATAATAAAAAGTAGAAAAAGAAAACAAGAAAATGACATAAAAAACTGATTTAACTAATTTAAGTATTGTTAAATAACTTTCAGTAAGAATTTAGAAATCCCCCAATAGCGATCCCAAAGAACGAATATTACACTATTCTTTTTTTATCATAACCAGAAAATATCGCACACATATATCCTTACATACATACATATACATTTATGGATATATATACACTTACAAACAAAATCATATATATATATATATATATATATATATATATATATATATATATATATATATATATATATATATATATATATATATATATATATTTGTATACTTAGGCAGTATTTCTTCATTGATGCATGTTTGATTAAACAACAGGAACAATTCCTGTTTAATTTGTTTTTGATCCATCTTTTCACGTTGACGGACTAATGATCTAAGTTCTGTTCGAGTGGGAACAAGAACTCGCCAAAACTGCTAACGTTTTCGACTCACAGAATATTAGATCATTAGTCCGTCAACATGAAAAGATGAATAAAAAAGAAACAGACAGGAATTGCCCCTGTTCTGTAATCAAACATGCATATATATATATATATATATATATATATATATATATATATATATATATATATATATATATATATATATACATATATATATATATACAGACACATCCATTACACATATATACATATATAAATACATACACATACATGTACATATAGACATGCTGCATGCCGATATGACATACGAGGCAACTGACTTCTATTTTCAACTCATGTTTCACACTCGCGTAGTTGACTACTGTCATGTGATCCTTATGACTTAGTAAACAAGCCCTTGACAGACAGGTTCTTCTACATGAACTAATAATATGGCTGGACTGAAGTGTGTCTGGGAAGCTTGACACTAACCATTTTCGCAAAGCACGTTTCAAAAATCGACTTTCACAACCGATCGTTCCAAGACTATCTTCTCTCAGTTCTCCAAATTCATGTCGAGGGATTTCAGATTGTTTCAGATTGTTTTTCACTACATCCTTAAAACGTATATCTAGCTTATGTCTCGGACGTTTGCCATATTGCAGTCTCCTATATATTGGTAGTTTAGGAAGCTTGTGACCTTCCATCTACACCGAGTTCCGTTCTTAGTGCATCTGATTGCGTATATGTAGTCTAACCGTAAGGAAAAAGGTTACAAAGCAAATACAGCTTTCCACCAGATTTCTAGCACCACCACTTTCTCTCTTATCTGTGAAAATCAACTCGCTGTTTTCCATCAGTCCTGTCATTTATCTCATATGCTAATTTGTTCTTCATATATGCCTATCAGTCCAAACTATGAAAGTCTGCAATAGTGAAGAGCATCCCTTTTTTACTCTGGCAGAGGGTCAGCCACGACATGCAAAGCATTCATTCTTTTTTCAGCTGGTAAGTGTGCCTTTTTATTGTCCCTCCTTATCGTATGCTCACACAGTGACAGTGGGTGGCTGGTCGTTTTACGCATGTACTCCTCCGTAATCGGACAATTGTTTCTTCCTCTTCGAATAATGCGTCAAAAGTACCAAGATCTAAATAGGTAGTGGAATAAGGCAGCTCAACGAAAGTAGGTTCGGTCTCTCCCTCACTATCAGACATGGAACACTACTACTTGCATCGGAATCTGGTTCTCTCCATTCAGCACTTCATTCGGCGTCTCCCACTGCCGCAGTGTGCCATTGACGCCCACCGACTGTGGACTTATCACTCCGGTGAAATGACCTGGTCTGCATTTCGACGTGCACCGTCCTTGTGGATATTGCACACAAGCTCTTTATAATGTGAATATATCCTTTGGCGATCCAGATGAGAAACAACATTGCCCTCTTTAACTCTTATTTGGAGGTGGACACATTATCATTTGGGGTAAGGTTGTACGAATACGTTTCGTCTATAATAAGGCAGCTCTTTCGTGAAGCAATCTGCTTTACTGTTCTATGACCCTTTTCTATGATACTATTCCTGAGTGCCTATATGCGTAGCGTTGTTGGAAATTGAAACTGCATTCATTTATGAATTGCTCAAATTGTTGACTACAAGAGGAATTGTTATTATCAGGCAGGATCCCGGCTGGGGCACCACGGTAAAACACTTATTATAGTCACTTGATCACATGTGCAGTGTCTTGCTGTTACGTAGGGCCACAGTAAATAAGTATAAAAATGGTATCCGTTATAGTGCGTGATGTCTATGCCCAACTTGTTCCATACTTCATGCACACTGGCCATTCCGTTTTTCAATCGAACTGGAGCTGACATTCCTCACAATTCCGTACAACTGATCTTACTTTATACACAGACCGGTTGATTATATGCATAAAATATGATGTTCGCCCGATTCCAAGATGCACACTATGTCGATGAACGTTGTTTAGTTGTGCTGGGTTAAGGTTCCCCGTAGCAAGAGTACACACTGGCTGTGTGGATTCCGTCTATCTTTCCACATAATTGAGACACCACTGTTGAACTCTTGTGAGTAAGTCTGCTCGGTTCTGGTCAGATCTTATAAGCGCTACATCAACCGAAATGTACTATTTTACAAGTGCGATTATCATGTCCGTATCCGCCCTATTAGCATCTAGGTTGTAGCTTTGTTACTCAACCAAAACTTTCCCGTGGGGGCATTGGTCACCTAATACTACAAACACATGGAGTCCGTTTTCATCTGTAACAAATTGACATTCTATAAGTGCGAGGTGTAATCCTTAAGCATGGCATTCAGCTCTGTCACGTTTATATATTGGGTATCTTTTGTTGGTTGCAACAAACATGTATCTTTGATGATGGCTCTATCGGCACCAAGAGTCACGCTCACAGTCAGTGAGCTTGCGTCCACTCATACTCCCAGTTACTTCGTGCACGCGCACCACTGTCTTTGAACGGGAACTAATTGCTGTATCCGGGATAGTGTGTCTGCTATCGTACACTTCAAGGGGAGCATCGTTGATCTTTACATCCCAGCCTAGTGTGACCGTTGTAACGCGACGTTTGATAAAGGCTGTTGCCACTTGAAATCAACCACAACACAGGAAAGTGCTCTACCAGTTTGCAAGACATGGAGAAGATACTTATTCGTGCCATTGTTATAGGACAATTCGAAGTACGTCTTCCTCACTGTAATCGCAGGCGAGAATGTTTCCTCCAAACTTCTAATCCCAGCACACGTGCACTGTTTTGGCAGCTTTTCTGAACCGTTAGTCCGTAAAACTCCAGATTCTTCCTCACGGATTCTGCCACGTCACGTCCTCATTGACATCTACATACACCTTTGTTGCTCTCTTTATCGTCTCATCCTGGGCGAGCACAGCTTCGGGCACAGCCTGCATCATCAGAGACGCCATATTTAAGCTTAACTCTAACCTGATTAGACACAATCTTTGTCCTAAATATAACTGTTTGTATATGCAGGTATACTCTGCTGAGGTCCGGAATAGATACATTCGTTCCTTTGCTTTCGAATTTTTCCTGAACAGACATCTGCATCGCTAGTGAATACATAAACATAAGTGTTTAATTCACGAAAGTCCATTACAGGACGCATCTTATTTATGTTGGCCTGCAGTACGGCTATGAGTGGCATTCATCCATTGGGTGGGCCAAACTACTAGTCATTACATGGCAGTGGTCAACCGTTCATAATTCTCCCTTAATTCATTAAACATTAGATATTCGGAAATACGAGTTTCCAGTTTCTCTGGTGCAACGAGCCGCTGCCCATTTCCATGCTGCGACCCACACTCCATTTCGCTTCAAATTTAGCAAGAAAATCATCTTCGTTAATACGAAGCGCTACACAGATGTGTTGTGCTCCCTAAACTCAACACTTCCAGACTGCGTGATGCGAACGCCGACTAGTGCCTTAATGACGTCGATTCCAAATAGAATATTAAAATCTAGAAGATTAATTTGCATAACTGGCACGTTATATGTTGCTACGTTACCAGACTTTGTGCGAATCCTGCGGAGCGTCTGTCAATATAGTTACCACCATCTTCTGCTTCGACCAAGACTGACATTGATTTGTGCTAAAACTGGAACGTGAGCAACCAGTGTCGAGAAGAGCCAAACATAGTGCATCATCAACATAGACTGTAATGATAGGTAGCGCCGAGTTAACATCTTGATTGTGGAATAAACTGACGCTTATCTCTCGTCCCCAACTTCGTTTCTCGGGAAATCTCTGACCAGATGACCAGTCTTGTTTAACTGATAACAGCGTTGACGGACGGTCTTCAAGATAAAACGAAACTGGCATACATGGGCTGTAATTTCGGGTTACGCTTTCTGCTTTAAGGATAAGTCACGTCCTTAATATATATTAAAATGGCTTCTTTATCAACTACTGGCGGATTGTAGAATAGATTTGTGGCACGTTCAGCCCACCGTTTCACAATATCCTCAGAGTTTCTGCTGAGAAAGGACCCGTCTTTAAACCTGAATGATACCATAGATGAGGATTGAGGTCCGAAGACTTGCCTAATAAAGGGGTACATTTCTTTTATATCTATTCAATTATAGACTTTTTGTGTTCTTTCAGACATATTTACATACCACTGGTTCTTAAATTTACCTATACTGCGCTGGAGTGCTGACTTAACATTCTTGAAATCTTTCTGTAAAGAAATACGGTCTTAATCGGGTACGGTGAGGTATCACTGGTGCAGCTTGTTTTTCTCTACCAGAAGGTTGTTAATCTGAGCATCGTTCTCATCGAACCAATCGTGATGATTCTGTATTTTGAGAGCGAGAACCTTCGGCGCTGACCTTGTAGATTCCAGTCCTAAATTGGTTCCAAGTGTTAGCCAATTCTATACTCTCGAGCGGATTGTTAAGATCCTCGCGTACATTACTGTCCTGCAGTTTTGATACATCGAATATTTACTTGAAAGTGAGAGTTACACATACTATAGAGCTTCAGTTCCCCACGCAAAAACTTTTGGTCATATCAACATACCGCACCCCGCATGACTCATACAGTGCAAACATTTTGAAAGCCGTCTATGGGGGATTAGGGTTAGGGTTAGGGATAATCAACATAACGGATAGACGATGTGAAGCACAGATTTTATGTCAGTGTTACCGTTTATTAGATTGATAATCTGACAAGATATATAAATCCATCACGCCGAGTGGAGTAACCGTGCGAAAGTATACTATACTAGGTATTTATATGCCCCCACTAGAATACTCTCCTATGGAGCTTAGTTTCGGTGACAAGCAGAAGAAATATAACTGAGAGACGATGTAGAGTGCATGTTTTAGTTCAGTTTCATTCTCTTAGATAGTTGATCTAATAAGACTTATGGGTCCATCATTCTAAGTTGAGTAACCCCGAACTGGGTACTACACCAGATATTTCTACACCTTGCATGCTTTTAAAAATAAATTAAATAAGTGTACAAATTAAGTTTTTATATCACTTGTTAAAAAAAATTGGAGTTTAGTCTACCTGTCATTAGAATAGCGTTAAACAAGATACAAAAAGAATTTCAAAGTATTCAAACAACTCCTCAAGACATAAATAAAATGAAAGGACATGGAGACATTGCCCATCAATCACACATGTTTATAGCTAGAAACATCTATTCATTATCCCCCACATCGCTCTCTTTAAAGTTAAAAAAACAGTAAATGGAACTATTTTTAGATGCCGACAACTATTGTATATAATTGAGTTAATAAGATAAAGTAAGAAAATAAAAATAAGAAAAAGTGTAAACATTTAGATACGTTTGTGAACACATTAATTATGTAGACGAAAACGCGCACACACAAACAAAATAAATAAAAGTCCAACTCTCGAATTGTATTAACACTTCTGCAAACCACGACAACACAAACTCTCAAAAGTCCTACTCTCGAATTTTCCAAAACACGTATCTCGTCAATTGCGTAACAGACACTACCGACGTCAACTCAACCTTTTCTTTTCTCTCTCTGAACACTCGACATGGTCCCAACTCATTACGTTCATGTGGTTTGAGTTGTCCCCCTTTTCAAATTGGCTGTTTGGAGAATTTGGAAGCTAGATGGCTCTGGTTGACAGTCAATTTGCATAGGTGGGGCAATAAGTAGTATAAAAACTGTACTTTTTTCATTGAGCTTCGAAGAGCTAGGGGAGAGGAGAGTGAGGCTGAAAGAAGAGACGGTGAAGTAAGAATTGTTCCTGAACTATTGATTACTGATTGGAAGCGGAAAGAGATTACCACTGTGGTTTGCCAGTTGGACTTTTATTTTATTATTCTTCACGGATTGACCACAGTTAATTTTCCCATCTCCCTGGGAGAAAAGTTTCTACTCTTTTTATTTAAACGAGAACACGCGCATGCAAAACAATGCTTATTTGCATAAGGAAACTCATGTCATCACAGAAAAATAACAAGATGCTATCTTGTAAGCGAAATGCTCTAGGTTCATTCACGACGATCGACACACGGCGCGACCCCGTTGACCCGCATGATAGTTGCTACAAATGAATAAAATCATAAAGTTCACCAAAACTAGTCAGAATCCCCAGCAAATCAGGTTTTAAAAATAAAAATTCCAAGTGCAAGTTTTTCTTTCTTTTATAGTAAAATAAGTATCCATGGTGACATTAACTCCTGATTTATTGATTTCATCAAAATTCAAGACATGAGCAAAATTAAAAGACACAAAGACATAGTCGCATCAACAAGCCATGTTTATGGCCAGAAACATCTATTCATTACACAACGATTCACCCTCCCCATCCATCCTTTTAAAGTAAAATAAACCGTAGATGAAACCCTTTAGATAGTAACAATTATCGTATATAATTCAGTCAATAAAAATAAATAAATACATATACATATATATATATATACATATACATACACACATACATATATATATATATATATATATATATATACAAACATACACACAGATATATACATATACACATATACATCTTGATTGCCGATTTTTACAGATGATTTCCGTCTCCTTGTTCTCGGTTCTTGTCTTTCCTCGCATGGCTTCGTATGTGACTTTGGAGACCAGCCCTTGCAAAGTTATACATAGGTGGCAGAAGTGGCAGAAGTAGCCCTGGCTGGATTGATGGATTGCTATTTGTGTACTGCCATGTTCATATTAAGACATGACACTAATTTACAGATCTGCTTACACATTACACATGACAGAATGTTTGACCTTGGAGGGAAGGTAGATATGGCATGTGACTTCAAATGATTGACATACCAAATCTTTTATAGAAGAATACGGTCACATTTCTCACACTTCTCGCTCTGCGTGCTTTCATGAAGGTTATTGTTGTAGACCCGTGCTAGGGGTCACAAAGATAACAACCACAAATTGTGACAGGTTAAAATATACAATGTATTTATTCATAGCAATACAGTAACGCCACTAAATGTGGTAGGAGATGACCGGATTCCTACCATGTGGTAAAACATGAATAGGAATGTCCTCGATATTTAACACCTACCCACTATAGGAGTATGTGACACAAGGTCGGAAAGTGGGATTTGAAAAGCCAGCGCCCGAGAACGTGAGCGCTTTAGCCATTAAAAATTGCCTGGACAGCCCCGTCGGCATTCCCCGGTAGGGGCGCCTCAGGCAGTAAGCTATAAACTTACTCCTCCCCAAAGAGGAGAGGCAAAGCCTGGGAGGGTGGACCTCCTAGAACTGCACAGGACAGACCCATAGACTGGCGGAATCATGCCCCCAAGGCCAAGACAACACCGGTCTATAGGGTGTAGTATCCATCGGAACAGATACCACACGTGGACACTCACAAAATAGGAATGTCCTCGATATTTAACACCTACCCACTATAGGAGTATGTGACACAAGGTCGGAAAGTGGGATTTGAAAAGCCAGCGCCCGAGAACGTGAGCGCTTTAGCCATTAAAAATTGCCTGGACAGCCCCGTCGGCATTCCCCGGTAGGGGCGCCTCAGGCAGTAAGCTATCAACTTACTCCTCCCCAAAGAGGAGAGGCAAAGCCTGGGAGGGTGGACCTCCTAGAACTGCACAGGACAGACCCATAGACCGGCGGAATCATGCCCCGAAGGCCAAGACAACACCGGTCTATAGGGTGCAGTATCCATCGGAACAGATACCACACGTGGACACTCACATAATAGGAATGTCCTCGATATTTAACACCTACCCACATTAGGAGTATGTGACACAAGGTCGGAAAGTGGGATTTGAAAAGCCAGCGCCCGAGAACGTGAGCGCTTTAGCCATTAAAAATTGCCTGGACAGCCCCGTCGGCATTCCCCGGTAGGGGCGCCTCAGGCAGTAAGCTATCAACTTACTCCTCCCCAAAGAGGAGAGGCAAAGCCTGGGAGGGTGGACCTCCTAGAACTGCACAGGACAGACCCATAGACCGGCGGAATCATGCCCCCAAGGCCAAGACAACACCGGTCTATAGGGTGTAGTATCCATCGGAACAGATACCACACGTGGACACTCACAAGATAGGAATGTCCTCGATATTTAACACCTACCCACTATAGGAGTATGTGACACAAGGTCGGAAAGTGGGATTTGAAAAGCCAGCGCCCGAGAACGTGAGCGCTTTAGCCATTAAAAATTGCCTGGACAGCCCCGTCGGCATTCCCCGGTAGGGGCGCCTCAGGCAGTAAGCTATCAACTTACTCCTCCCCAAAGAGGAGAGGCAAAGCCTGGGAGGGTGGACCTCCTAGAACTGCACAGGACAGACCCATAGACCGGCGGAATCATGCCCCGAAGGCCAAGACAACACCGGTCTATAGGGTGTAGTATCCATCGGAACAGATACCACCCGTGGACACTCACATGATAGGAGTGTGCTCTGTTTGAGTCTTTGCAACCATGGTATTTATTATAGATGGTTGCTTCCATTAGTTCTTCAATAGGGGTGATTTGTACCCCACAACAGTTATTCTGCCAGTTTTTGCGCAATCTACGTTTCAGTCTTTTATACTCTATGCGATAATTTTCAAAGATTGCAAAACCTTTCTTCATCTTTGTTCTCTAAGGCTAATATTTCCAAATTCATAGAGTCGATACCTAGTCTATTTAGGATTTTCTTTTAAGACAGTCTTTGTACTATCTTCTGGGCTTATGTTGTGGTTCTATCCCAGCCTGCAGTTGGCCGTCAAACAGCTTTTTAGGAATGATATCATCGTCTATGCGAACCACGTTACCTGACCAGAACACACGCATATATATATATATATATATATATATATATATATATATATATATGCAAATACATATATACATAAATACACGCACATAAATTTAATTTCTATATACATACACACACATCTACATATATATATATATATATATATATATATATATATATATATATATATATATATATATATATATACATTCCATATACATGTACATCACGTACACGTAGTAATTGAGGGCTAAGAAAAATAATATTGAAATGCGAAGATAGATATGAAGATGAATATATAAGAAGAGAAATTGTAAGGTTAAAATAAGCACCTAATAATATTAAACATGGTGTATAAAACTTCGAAAAATCATTATGATGAAAACATGCAGATGGAGATGAGGCATTATGTATGGAGTTATAGGTCTTATATATTCTATTTAGTTAGGTTCTAATTGGCCTAACAAAGGAAGCAGAAACACGATATATGTCGCTAATATTGGTAACATTTATACTTCTTTCTATGCGGACACGATGAGAATATTTCAGAACGTCAATTTAAAAGAATAGTCGGTCTTTAAAATGGTTAAAGTTTCAGTATTTTAAATATACTCTTTTTTGAGAAATGTGCATATATGAAAAATAACATGTTGAGACTTGATTCTCGCAGCGGTTTTAAGATATTTGAAATCATAATTAATATGTTTTTTACTTTCGAAAAATACACTATATTAATTTATAAATCTCTGATTGATATAAACTATTAATCATTGAGTGTAACGTAAACTGCAGCATTGAACTATATCTTGAAAATTTGATGATATCTTTTTGATTCTGGTAAAGAACATATATGAATTAATTTCAGAAAGGATAACTTTTGAATTGTTTTAGTTCAGTAACTTAAAATGTGCCTTATCCGTCAATTATACGTAAATGATTAAATAACCTTGATTTTTCATATTAAAAAATGATAACAGGCCATAAACAGTTTAAAAAACACTTAGCCGACTTACCCCTTCGGCCAAAAAACTTATAACTGCCTAATTTTTAGCACATTTATACCCCGCACAAGGGGTTACCACATTTCCAGTTTTCTCCTTTTCTCTAGTCATTCCCAATGAAGAACGCATGATGTTAGAAATATTGAATTAAAATTATGATAATAAAATTAGAAAAAAATAACGGCATCGTTTTATCTTTCAACCACATCCAACTCATCATTATCAGGATATATTTCTAAAGGATACAGTAAATACCAAAGTAATCTATCTATCTATCTATCTATCTATCTATCTATCTCTCAATATAAATGGAAATGTTTACCCGAAAAAAGATTTATATTAAATTTGTAATGAGAACAAATTCATTAAAGTACTTCTTAATTAATTAAAAAAAATGTAATGTATGATTGTTTTATTTAATAAATACATGATTCAACATTTGATAAAATATGAGTTAAATTTAAAAGTTCATAAAAAATCTTTTTAAATAACCAAATTTAACAAGCCGCGCATGTGTGATTCCCCTCTGTATGTGACTCGATGTGGCGAGTGTAAAATGCAATAAATTTGGGCAATTTGGGGCATTTTTGACCCCCATTGTATCCCCTGGGGGCGCGAACCAGATTTTTTCCAAGGTCAGCGATACTTATTTTCTATTAGGAACAATTGTCTCCATATTTTGGCCAAGTTTCCGAGAAATTGAATGGATGGATGAAAAGTTATGGGGCAGAAAATGCCATTTTTTGCCATTTTGGGGCCTTTTGACCCCCTGGAGGCCTAACCAGATATTTTTTCAAAAATCATAGAATGTCACTTTCTAACCTGACCAAAGTTACAACTTCCTGCAAAATTTCAGAGAAATTCAATGGATGGTTGCGGAGAAAAATCCGGACGAACGGACGGACGGATGGACAGACGGACGGACGGACGGACGGACGGACGGAAATGCCTCAAAACATAGGTCCCCCGATTTTATAAATCGGGGGACCAAAAAGCTTAAGGCAAAAAGCCTTAATTGGGTTATTTAAAAAGATATAATTAAAATATAATTCATAAATTATTATATAAATAATCAAACACTCGTCGTTTATTTACCGTATTTCAAGTCATCTAGTATTTCAGGAAATCTCTAAAACTTAATAATTGTGTTACATTCTCGCTTGTTTTTATAGTCGTATCCGCCTGTTCCACCTGTGCATGTCACCGAACTTTAAATAACACCAGGTTACACAAGCAAGCGCAATTATTTTGTTTTTGCGCATCTTTATTGCTTATTTTATTCACAAGACACGCGCATGCCTAGCGTGATTCGGGATGTTGTGTCCAGCTGTATTACTCATCCGAAAATCATCTGCCCCTTCCTAAACTTTCAGGGTAACATATGTGACTTCCTTTTAAACCTATGATATTCGGACCAGCCTCGTCTGGCACAAAGCCACTCAGTATTTGACAATGCTAAAATAGAAACGTAAAGTGTTTAATGTCCGCAATATAAAGTTGCGCAAAACTATCGCTTGTTATAATTCCATAATTTTCGCGTGTATATTTCATAAGGAAGTGATTGTGTAGATATGAATGGTGCGAACGTAAGTTGTATCCAACTGTTCTTTGGTGATTCTGCCAGCATCCGCACACTGAGGAATTGTTGTAAACATCTTCTTATAAAATGCCCCACCTATGATATATTGCCAAGATATATTAATTTTGTCATTCGGCAAAGATATATTGGTCCATCGGGGTGTTGAATCGGGGTAGCGAATTTGGCACCGATTCCGGTTTGCTGCAAGGAAACGTCGTAAATCTCTTTCTATCGGGAACTAAATGTTGTTTTCGTTTTTTTTTAAAGATTCGCCTTCGTTTTTCTGTAAAAGGCTTTTTCCGTCGGTTGGTCTGTCACGTTTTCTCCGTCGGTCCATCTGTCTCGCTTCAATTTAAAATTGTATATTTTATCGTTAAGCACGCCTATTGAATAGACGCGTCTCCCGAATATACGTGCCCTGAAGACTAACCTGATCCGCCCCAACATGTTTTCGTTAAAAACAATTGCTTATCAAAACACTTGAAATATATCTTTTATAGACCTAAACGACAATATTGGATAGCCTTATGCCAAGCTGAACTGAATGTCGGACGTTTTGAATACGGCTTATTCTAATAATTGTAACATGTCAAGAAAAATATATAAAATTGCACAAGAACACTTTTAGCTACAACCACAGCAAATTTTTTTTTCTCTGTCTCATCACCAGAAACAAAATGAAACTTCCATGAACAAAGTTTCTTTCCAAGAAAATCTCATCTGTGTAACAAGATACCACGAGATTTCATCCCAATCGACTACACCATAGTCGTCTTCAAGTCTAATATTAATAAATAGTTGATCAACCGTCTTCTTGGATCATCAATTCATCTTAAATAATACACTTCTGTCTATATTACTCATTGTTTTGGTTGTCGCGTGGTGGCGATCATCATCCTCGGGACGATAGTTATAACCATTGTGCTCGAATGGCCCCGGGCTTTGATAAGCAGTGACAATTAGTAAAAAGAAACAAGAAAAGTAAAAGGGTTAAGAGATGTTCAATAAATCACGCGAGACGTGGTTGTGTATTTTTTATATAAACAAACGCATTACGAATACGGAAACACAATAGCGAATTAATTCATTGGTTTCCTTAGTCTATCTTACAGCATATCAACCTAATCAGAAGTTATTCAAGTCTTAATCACGATAGCTGTTGTAAATTATTCCCCTGTCTGTTACGTTTATACGTTTTACCGACCCATTATATTGATATGGCTCCTTTAAACCTAACATGTACTGAAATTGATAAGTATGATAATTGTTAGTGTTAATAAACCAATTTTATACCAAAGACTTACCGCTTATCAAGGACAAAAGCCACTCGAGGATGAGTGTCAATGAGATGGAATGATTATCAGTTGAAAGATGAATAATATTATGAGAGTATTGAAAATTATGAATGGAATGGTATAAGTTTCATTACTTGCGTGGAGGTTTAAAAAAAATCTTTTTTAGAATTCCAAAACACATTTTTTGAAACCGATTAATTGTATACGATTTATTGTGAAATAGATTTGCATTTTACCCATAATTTGATGAAAAATTTGGGTTTATACCTTTTATCAACAGTATTTGTGCATAAGTGACACCATACACCCGTTAAAATTTAAACTGGCCAGAACTATGAAAAATAAGACTATGTTTTGTAGTTTTAAACAAAAATATTTTTCATAAATATTTTAATTTTTTTTTCTTTTACTCCAGAAATTCTCGAATATGGATAATTTTATTTGTTTTTTAAAAATATTTTCTCGACAGATAGTGGCTTCTTTCTAAAAACATGATGGAAATCATACCGTACTATGAAAATGGCTGAGTTTAAATACTATCAGATATAATTAGAGAAGTGTATTACTGTATAGTTACCGTTTCAGCAATGGGCATAGTGATTTTCTAGATGAATTTTCGACTGTGCGAATGAGGAGGAGCTAATATTACGTTAATACAAATTTATACAAATACGACCGAGAAGTTCTCCTCTATTTCTTGACAGGCTAAACTTTGATGTTTCATAGAAAATATTGCGCATAATTTCTTACACACTCTAACGAATAAGTTATTCAAATATCCGAGTAAATATAATTTATTAAAGATAAATGTCGCTAAAGAATATTTATAAAAGAGTAATTCTAATGTCAAACCTTTCCAAATGCACAACAGATATTTTACTCTGGAAAAATTTAGCTTATGTACACAAACTAAAGATGACAACTTCTTGTCCATTATCGTATCTAAAGTAATTTAGAAGAATATTTGTTTCGAGGTTTTCCTCCTCGACAAATACAGAAGAACTTCCTGCTTATTTCTTTCACCTAATTCGTCCGTTCAACTACAATAAAGATCCCCTTGATTTACTACAAAAAGAAAGCTGTTAATTTGGAAAAATTTGAGATGCAATTAAGTAGTAATATCCATTTCTCTAATGTATGAATAAAAACGAAGAAACAAACGAAATATGAAAAGAGAACATTTGAGGTGCAATTAAGTAGTGATATTAATTATCCGTCTTGAATAAAGACAGAGGAACAAACGAGGGCGTTTGAAACCTGTACAAAGGAAAAGTAAGATAAGTAATAAAACAATCATGCAATCCAAAATAAAGAAAGTCTAGAATACATTTGAAAGTCATCCCAGAAAAGTCAATTGTGCATTTATAACGAAGATAAACAACCGTTGTTAAAATAAGTACTTTTAAAGTGTTAATAGTTTTGCATACTATGCTTGTCAGAGAACATATTGTAATATGGTTATCAAGTGGTGGTATTATGGTATTTATTGCAACTACAGCACAGTCAGAAACAAATACATGGATTCTAGCGGTCACGTAAAAGGAGGCGAGTTTGTTTTTGACCGGTGAATAAAATAAAGCATACTGTATGAAGGAAGATATACAAAACGTTGTGTAACAGCAACGAAGCATATCAATCAATTTACTCTTCAGGCCAGCCATAAAAAAGACAGTATCGAAATGGCGCCCAGAAAATGGCCAACACGTGGGAGATATAGATAAGGTCATTAAGACGCATAACGGAAAAGAATATCCAACACATTCTCAATGGCAATTGAATTGTGTCTCCACTTTTCTTTAGATGATTTCTTTTGGGTCTTATAACTAAATTCCGACTTTAATTGTCACTTTTTCATTTACATTTGTTTATTTCCAAACGTCATATTAAATGTAAATCGAATGTTACTAATCACCATTGTACTAAAATTCCACGGGGGGTATATGTAGGTTATGAAATTTTATTTAGCTTAAAATTCTTAAGCAAAATATAATAATGTATAGCTATATGTAAACTGGAGAGTCTTTAACCAACGGAGATAATCTCAAACAAGACAGTGTAACCTTATTACATTATTTATCTCGTGACAAAACGTTCTATTTCTCATAGTTTAAGTTAGATTCAGGCAAAATAACGCAGTGATTATTAGGTCACGATAACCTTATAAAATGTATTTATACTTGACGTTCTTGTTAGAGTGATACAAATGTTTAACTGTAAATATTTTCTTCTTGTTTCAATTTTTTGTGGTGTTTGTTTTATTTGACACGTCAATGCATTGTGCATTAATAGTGTTTCTTTTTACTTTTTTTGTGTTCTATTCATAGAGTTCTTACTACAAAGCAGTTTTGTTGATATCAGTTGAGTTCTTTCGAATAGAATCGTGGAGCTCACATAAGCGAAATTGCCTGACAAATTAACAACTATTGTACAGAATGCTTCTTAAAAACGCAACCATTCTCGAATGAAGAAAGAAGAAACATTTATACACATTTTCATATCGACACGTAATGTGTTTTTTGTCATTGTATTATCAGAACGAAAAATTGCAGGACGACATATTCTAAATTTCATTTTGACTTGATTTGTCTCTTCTGTCGCATATCAACTCTTTTCCAGTTATTTAATTCCGAAATACAGTTATTATAAACACTCCATTAGTTAGTTATTTTTCTATTTTATCCCCATCCCTAATTCTAACACTATCCAGGTTATTTGATGCCGAAATACAGTACATATTATGTATTTAAAAAAATAGTTACCCCCGTCTCTCTATCTCTCTCGCATACACACACACTCTCTATCGTCCATTTTTTCATTAAACAATGACTTAGTAAGAAAAATAAATGCGTTCCACTAATTCAGTTCTCGATCTTTTTGTCGTGTTCTTCAACTCATATTGTTTTCATTGCGTGGCGTTATTGTCATGGTTTCCTTTTAGTATTGAGAGACAATGGATACCTCCTGTAAGTGCCCCTGTGTGTGTAATTGTGAAGCAAGGGTTGCGCAATCACATTCATACCTCTCCTGAGTCGGCACTGTTTGATTCCAGTTGCAATGAGAAATCCAAGACGACTGGAAGCAGTGCGTTACTGTACAGCTTTGATATTTTCATAGGAAATACTATAGAATAACGAGAGAATACAGTAATGTGACGTCATCAAATATGCGTCTATTTTGTGCTGTGCGTATGAATTGTACGCTTTGCAAGAAAATCAATTCTATGTGGATATTCGACCGGATCGGAATGTAAGCAATGGGACAACACCGGAAACGACCTTCAGTATTTTTAATGTCCCGCCCAAGGAAATGGCTCAAATGAAGAATGTGCTGAATTCATGCCAACCACGTTCACGTTTGTTCCATGAAATTTACATCCAAACAAAACCTGTATTTGTTCTCGAGTTTTCAACGCAGAGAGTCTCAGAACAAAATTCCAAGTTCTGATCGGTAATTCTATCGGAACTTGGTGTCGTTTATCTCTGAAGCGTGTTTCACACAGACACACACACACACACACACACACACACACACATATATATATATATATATATATATATATATATTAATTTATATATGTGTGTGGGTGTGCGTGTATTAAGGTATGTATATATATTTATATTTTGCTGTGTCGTACAACAATAAATGGTGAAAATAAAAATTCGATAAAATACAATACTTATTAATTCATCAAGTATATTATCAACGGATATAAAAAATCAATCTTGGATTTTCGAAAACAAAATGCTTTCGTCAGAGGAAAAATCAGCAAATATTGTACTACTGGTTAGTCTATATTTAAAAGTATAAAACATTTTATAATACTATACTATACTATAAAAGTATGAAAAATTTTCAATTAAAAATATTCTAAATATAATGTGTCCATGTAAATATCTAAGGGATCGGATAGAGGAAGCAAGTATAAGGTGAACATTGATTTGTGATCCATAGAGTTTAAATGGCAAAAAAACACCTACTCGATAGTTGGGAGCTAATACCAGTAGACCACTGATAATATCTGCAATGTTTTATATTGACCAATATTTGACAGTGCTTTATTTGTTTATTCATAAAGAGATTTGCATTACGCTAGCTAAAATCGTAGCAGGCGATATCATTATGGAGAGTGCTTAACCTTCGAAAAAATGCATATATATATATATATATATATATATATATATATATATTAAAAACATTTCCACAATGGTACCAAGATATCAAAAGAATTTGTCAAATCTTCATAAAGTAAAAAGTAGTCACAGATGTTTTATGTTAATTCACATTTATCTTTTAAACAATTAAAACACTCATGATAAAATATGTATTGTTTCAATGTATATTTTAGACGAAATAGAGTAAATGTTAATTTGAGGATAATTCAATTTTTGAAGTTTGTGAGATTATCAACGGTGTTTTTTCTTTGAGTTTCAGTACGTTACACACTTTACTTACCATTATATATTTTGATTGAAAAGTACTCTTAACATGAAAATAGCATAGTTAAACTTTATGTAGCCTGATTTGCTCAATGTTTGTCTTTTGTCCAACTGTAAATGCGATCTTACTAATGCTTAACTTACATAAAATGTTGGGTAAGGTACACGATAAGTCTTGAAAATGAAATGCCGTGGTAGACAAACTATGTGAAAAAAGACAAACGGAAAACAGGTTAAAATGCAGGAGAAAAACAAACACACGAGATTTGACCGGTTTCGTTCGTATTAACGAACGTCTTAAGAAAAAGTGAAGATTTGGAAACAATTTTATTTTGAAGACACACACATGGGAGAAGGAAAAGATGATTCGATTGAACCATATGAGAAGACTTTTAGCGACATTGAAATATGATTTGACAAGTAGGTGACATATTTTTCTTTATTTCTTTTTTCTCATTTTTTTTTATTTTTCTTTATTTTCTTTTTTTTTCATTTTCGCACCTAGCGAGTTAGTATAGAGGAGACAGTAGGCGGAGTGGGTAAAAGCGATAAGAGGGAAGAAGACAGAAAAACTAGCCAGGATAAACATACATACAGTGGAAGATAAATGTATATGCTAGTTCTGGGCATGTTAAACTTTATTCAAATCTACAAACAAATACCTGATGATCTCAATATTGGAAGACTTTAAAATAAGGAGTCGAGGTTGCATATCTTACACTAATATGAGTCGGAGTCCGACCATATACTTTCCGGTTTCGCAACCATTTTAGATAATGATAATATATGCAATTGATTTTTTCGCTAATGTAAAAGGATCACTTACGTGTAAATGGTTTTCTCTTTTAGAATTCGGAAATTATTTAAAACACTTAAAAATTATAAAAGCACTTTATTTAAAAAATATAAATATTTTTAATTTAAAAAATTGAATTGATGGAATCGACAATAGGGAAAATTGAATCAGTCGTTAAGATATCAAACATATTTTAAGATTTTTAAAAATATGTTTTGAATTGTTGATTCAATATTTTAAAATAAGGTTTATCGGATGTTCTAGAATAAAACTGATTTATCTAGGATAACTTTAGATGCATGTTTCTGTAATTTATGTCTGTCCTTAACTCTCTTATGAATCCCTCAACGTAAAATTACATTTTTAGTTTGGATATCTTTAATAGATGCCTATAAAAACTCATCTAAATTAGCGCGTATAGTATCTACTCGTTATATATACCATTATTTTGGACTTATTTTTTTATATTTAAAACACTTGTAATATCAGGTTTATTCAGTTGGTGTGTGTTTATAATCATGAACTCATATTTAATAACACTAAATCTGAGAGATGATACATAACTATCTAAGGATCTTTCGGAATTAAGGACAGAGGTAAGTCGCTGGCAATTAAAATATGAAGAAAAACCTAAAATGTTCTATAGGAATGATGACATCAATTTTATTGAATATAAAAGGTAGGTTAGCATATATAGATGTTTAGACAATCTGTGTAGATTATGTTTGAGCGAGCAACTAGAAATCGTAAATTTTTAGCTATGAAAATTGCTAAATCGTAGAAGTAAAATATGCACAAACGTTTTATAACGTTTTTTAAAAACGTTATAAAACGTTTGTGCATATGTATAGATCGAAAACCTAAAGAAAAACGTAAAAGGTTCAATAGGAATAATGATATAGATTTTGTAACTTATATATATATATATATATATATATATATATATATATATATATATATATTGTTGTGGTTGCAAGGTTGAACAATAATTAGTGAGGAATACAATGAAGACGCAAACAACAAGGAGAATGCAATAATAAGTGCATTAAAGAAAAGGTATAATTACAGTATGTACAAATGAAGGTGTCGAGTCAGAGAGTCTTGGTGGGAGGACATGTACGCTCTTCGGCGTCACTTCCGGTGGCATTTAGGTAACACACACTAAGGCCAACCTAGGCTTACCATTTATAGTGTAACGTTATTCGTATATGCAAATGAGTGGTTGCCACCACAATATATATATATATATATATATATATATATATTAAACATAAAGTAGATACAAAACTAAGGCATGGTTATAATTAACAAAGTAATCACATGCGTGCATCGATCGTTTAGTACACCTGGAACATCATAGCAATGTCGTCCTTTGTTTGTTTGACTCACTCATAAGTGAAAAGGGTCCCAAACTATTTTAAATAAATGGATGAAAATTCATTGATTGAAGGAAATAAATACGCAGTGAGTGGATAATAAGATTACGAAATCTCATTAGCTGGCAATTAGAGTAGATAGGTTTAACTATAAAAGTATATTATAATGCATTTAGTTTGATGATTTCCTTTTGAATAAAACACAAATGTATCTGTGTATTTTACATTCTCTAAGTATATTTATAAAATCTTATGCATACATTTGTTTTACTAAAAAAGATCTGATCTCTTTTGATCTCTGTTTAAATTATATAAATTTCTATTCATTTAATCGATGTTTATATTATAATCGATCCATTAGGTTGGCAACTAAGTTCTTAAATATTTTTTCGAAAATGCTATCTCGGAATAATTGTCTTATCTATATGTTTCAAGTTAATTTAAGTTAATTTCTGTCAATGTCAAGTTAAGAAAAAACATTTGCGGCAGATTTTTGTTTTTTGATTTCTACCAACGAAGTATTGAAACCCTTGTTGATCGTGGGGAAGATAATCACTTATTATTTAGTTGATTTTTATCAAACATTTGAAATTTTGGAAGATAAATTATTACTATGCACCAGTGACAGGTCGGGGAAAATTATATTGACTTCACAACCAACGAAGTCGCTGATTGGCTAAACATATTTTCAGCTAATAAAATAATTTATCATCCCGCTGTCATATAAACCAACGTTATCTTTGAATGGCTAAACTATTCGTTGCTGAACACGTTTACAAATATAAATGGCGTCCATTATGTACGTTTTGTTTCCTTACAACCATTACGCTTTCATTTGTCATTCTATTATTTATTTATGTGAGACATGTTTTAATGTAATACATGTTTTAAAGGTTTACCTGCATATATATGCCTTTCATTTAAATTATTGACTTATTTCTTGTTCTAGATGAATATGTATGACTATACGCTACAAAACACTTTTCAGTTGCGATGACATATATACCAACGTTGTCTCTGATTATCCAACATTATTAGATATGGTATAGAATTCAAATATGTACGAAAAAATAAAAAAATATATATTATTCATGAGTATATGCAATAAAACCAAAGAGGAAAATGGTAACAAGGGAAACAATATTAAAAGTTTAAGTCCGACTACATGGAAACCATCAAAGCAAATATGGAAAATAAACCAATAAACTATCATTACAGAAGTGTACACTGATTTGCGACTAAATTTCTATATCAGGATGCCAAAGAACCTTCTTACTGTCAATGAAGATCAAGTAGAGGGAGAAAAAGGTTTCAAAGTATTTGAAGTCGTCAGTCGAAAACATTCCGAATATATGTCATCGCCAAAGTCTACGGTTGAGGTCACTTATACTACTAAGCATCAAGTTTTGGTAAGATTATTTTTGTAATGGCCTTCGGTGAACAAAAATGCCGCCATTTTTTCAGTGTCGGGGAGAATGTCAGTACGGATACATCGTATAAATCATAAATTCTTGAGTTAACCTGTCTACCATCGCGTAAAAATAATTATCCAGTGGCTAAGTATGTATGTGTGTGGGTGTATATGTCTAAGTATGTGTGTGGGTGTATGACTGCGCACCTAGTGACAGCCACGAATTTTCAACTTTTCCTGGGGGGTTATTTTGTTCAATTAAGGCAAAAGGAATGTTATCCCTCCTCAGGACTTAATACATGAATCCATGAGATTACACAATTTAGTTAAAAAAAGAACCAGGCAGATCCACAGTGATTTGCTTAAGGTTCTTATTAAAGTTGAGAGGACAAACTTGTTGAAGTACTCACTTATCATCAGTTGCATATTTTTTTGCTGCCGAGACAGACATCGTAAATAATGGCAAGCATATAGAATGTATGATTGATGATGACATTTTCTATAAGTTCTAATATAATTTCGTAATGCTAGTCTCATTTAAGAATAATGAGTATATTTCCACACTTAATATAAACACACATATACATCTCTATCTATACAAACTTAGATGTGTGTATATGTTTATGTATTTGTATGTACAGGATTCACTCTTAAACTATTTAACTTATCATTATGAATTTTCGAACATAGCTTGTAGGAGTAAGGGTAGGTAATGTGGGTTATATTTACGTTAATATAGTGTTATAAAAAGCGGAAAATATTTTTTATATATGTGTATTTCATGTGCGTGAGCACATGTCGTTGCTCAGATGTATGTGCGTATATGTGCACATATTGGCAAGACTTTCATTAATAGGTAAATATTTTATTGATCTAGTCGTAGTACATATACATAAATAAATAAAATTGGGAAGAGAGGAAGGATTTGATGAGAAAGTTTTTGCAGTTTTGGCACCCTTAATACTAACTACCTTCCAATCTAAATTTTACAGTGTAAAGGTAACTGTCTGTGCTGGCTTAAAAAAATTCGTCGGAGATACTCGTGATTTTATTAATTTTTCTTAATTGTTTGGGGAGCTTAATTATTTCAGATTTCGAATTCTGTTTCGTTTGTACCCATTATAAGAATTTATTTACATTATTATATTTCAAACCTAACGAAGCAGTCTTTTCCTTAAAAGTAAGCCGTTCTAAATGTTTATTTAATAAATATTTATAATGCTCTACCTAGTATTCAGCACTTTTGAGAAATATTGGTTTTAAGTTCATTTTATCAATATATATCAACTTGTTATATATATATATATATATATATATAATAAAATATGAAACTAAAAGTATACCTTTAGATGGTAGAACCTATGGTGAAATGTTTTAAGCTCAATATACGAGATAGAGCTATTATTAAGATAAATAAAGGAAGAAGGATAAAGATGTACGAATGACAAATCTATTTCATCAGTGTATCCCGAATTAAGTAGTGCGTTATTGTAGAAGTTGGAATTTTGTTCAAAGATAGACTTATTAGGAGATAACTTTGAAATTCTATTAGAGACTAAAGGGACCATTGAATTAATGGTGGATTTTGGGTGATTTTTAGATAGCTTATGTACGTACATAAGATATCTAACCACCCCATCAAGACCCGAATCTCAAACCATATCTACTCTTTCAAACACAATAACAACAATACCACTGTCACCTCTTTATCCAATCTAATAAAAAGCTTTAACAGTAAAAACGCTCCCTATTCCCTACATTAAAAAGGTCAAAATCCTACACTCCATGATCTGCTTTCTGCCAACTATGTACATACGAAACATTTATGATAGCTACAGTCGCTAAAAGCAAAAATAATATTAACTCTAAAAATGAACTCATCTCAAATTGCAGGCACAAGCGAACATTTAAATACATAAATTTCATTACTCCCTCTGACACCCCCTCCCAGCCAACAATCCCTTCCTAACATTAGACTAATTCTTAAATTCTATACTTTGTTATGCTTAACTATTCCAACCTTACAAATAAACATCCCAAAAACATAGCGTATTCTCCCCTGGGCACCTAATAACTCTATTAACCCATAACACTTAATGTAAATTGAGAATTAATATTGTTCTCCTCCACTCCACTAATCCTTAACCACTTCTACACTCTAATTCCTATTCCATTTTTTTCATTTATTGGCCAACCCTCGTAGACACTCATCCATTGCTTTTTTTTTATCTCCCTTGTATCCGATCGATCGACTCTGTATACGCTTCGCTCTACCGACAATATTTTTCTAGTAGATTCTATTATTCTTACATTTAAACAATGCTCCCTGGTTACTCCTGTAATGGTCCATTTTCCTTCTTAAAATCCATGTATAATTTCAACAAACTAGTTCATTACTTACGTTACATAATTCAACAGAATCCTACCCTATAATCCTTATAGTAATTGTTGCGAGCAAACTCACGCTATTTCTAATCCTAACTCCAGTTATACATTAAAGTTTCTTATTTAGTCATGCATTTAATAATTAAATAACTGGAAATTCCTTAAAGTCTTTTCACAGGAAACTCTGAAATACTAGTTTTCGTTCGAATTATTGCATATTAATCACGTAAATTCCAGATTTGAACCCTTTCTAAACTTTCTGAATCATATATATGTTTGTATAAAAATCCGTTTTAATTACGGGAACACCCTCCCCCTTTCAGAACTACGTACTTACTGACCTGAAACACTTCTGCTTTTAGCTTACACCACCCCAGCTAGCATCGGTTTATTGCTTACTAGCAATGATCAGTAACCAAACAAACCCTTCCCCTTCTCTTCTCCCAGCATAATCTATAGTTTATTTAACTAACCTTATCACCCACAGCAATTAACTCTTCCCCTTCCCCTACTTCTTTACTTGGCTTTGTCTCCGACCAGAATGTTGTAAAGTGATTATTCCTGAAACGTAAGAAACAATACACAAAGGGAAAGATCAAAAGGACACAAATACGATGTTACTTCGTCGCTCGTCTGGTGCGTACTGAGAATGACACGTTGCACACAACGAGTATTTATATACCTACAAAATTGTTCAAGGGGAACAACCTCCAAATTCAAAGCGACAACACTACATTCCTCCTCACCTAACAAACAGTCAGATTTTGTTACATATATATATATATATATATATATATATATATATATATATATATATATATATACATATATACATAGTCCACGTGTGTGTGTGCATGTGTGTGTAGGTTTACCGTATATAAGTTCATAGTTCGATATGTACAATGTGCGTGGAAGGTCTCTGTGGATCCGCTCTGATTTCAATGGGGGGCCCTTAAAGTACATTTCGCTGAATTAAATAGTTGATTCGACTTGTTGTCTCAGTTGAAAAGGAGGTTTTTTTTCTAAGACAGAATAGAAACTTTACTCACTTATTTATCTATCTGATATAATCCTCGAGCCGTATCGGTGATAGTCGGTTCGGCATTGGATTGCGTCTTACCACTGGTGGGATATGTTTTGGTGTTTTCGGTGTGGGTGGCACTCGCGTCTGGCACTCGTGTCTGGAGTCTGGGTTTTCCTGTTGTGGATGTGGGTATAAACCATCTTCAGAGTCTGATTCTACACCTTCTTCGGGAGAGCTATCTAGATTTATTCGCTTGAAGAGAGAGGAATTTCGGGTGATTTGGTAATCTCCTCTTTGTGCTGTCACCATGCTACCCTTTATACCGATAATTGTCAGTTGTTTGGGGTCGAACGGTGGAGATAGCTTGCTGAGACGTTTCATCCTAACACGTACTTTGTCACCTAGGCAAGGGGGAGAGACCTTTGTCTTTCTTTTTGTGTCGGCATAGGTCTTCATTTTCCTCTTCCCTCGTGCATCATTCTCCGCTAAGTGGGTGTGAATCGACTTTGGCATGGGTTTTTTCAGAACAGCAGGTATGCCGATTTTTATCTTCCTTCCAGTGAGGGCTTCGAATGGAGATGTGTTGGTTGTACTTTGGGGGTGGCCCTGTATTGCCTTAGAAAATGAATTAGTTGGGTTTTCCAGTTCAGGCCCTCCACAGTGGTGGCATGAACCGTTTAACCTCTTCATTCGCCTCTGGCCGCACCGGGGTAAATCTTCTGTGGCGCGATCCGTCTTGGGTAGCAAAATTCTTGAATTCTGCCCTTGGAAGAGGAGAAAATTGTCAGACTTTACAATATCAGGGTATCCTCGTCTGGCAACAATTGCTTCGAGGCGGGGAATGACGACTCTTGCTGATGTCGAGGGGAGTATCTCTACCTCCGGGAATCTGCTGTAGTCATCGATGGCGACTAGCACATAATCTCCAGATGGAAAAGGACCTGCAAAGTCCAGGGAGATTTCAGTCTATGTGGCAGCAGGGAGTTGTGTGGTGCGTATGGGCTCACTGTGTGACGATGTCGAGTTGGAAGCTTGGCAAGGGATGCAGTTGCGAACTGTCTCCTCCACCAGCTCGTCAATTCCATAGAACCAGACCTTTTCCCTCATTAGCTGCTTAGTCTTAACAACGCCCGGGTGTGTGCGGTGGGCTATGTCTACGGTTCTCTTCTGCAGGGTGGACGGGACCACCAGCCGGTGACCTCGAAGGATGAGACCATCATGTGTAGATAGTTCATCTTTGACACGTGTGAGACTGGATATCTGCGGGTCGTTCCATTTTCCATCTGAAAGTGCAATCATCACTTTCTGTAGCAGGGGGTCTTTTTCCGTGGCTAGCTTCACCTCTTCGAGGGTGATGGACTTAGGTGTGGCATGGTGAGCCACGTATCTCATATATGCCTCATCCTAATTGTCTCTCTTGGGTTTGTGGTGAGGATGTCGGCTGAGGTAGTCGGCGGGTTACTGGTCATCTTTTCCCGGCTGGTATACCAAGCTATACGCATATGGCATGAGGCGTAGGCGCCAGCGTTCAATTTTGGACGTGGCTGGTTTGAGACTTTTTACAATACCGAGAAGTGGTTTGTGGTCAGTGGTGATGGTGAACCTTGACCCATACAAATAAAGATGAACATGCTCAGCAGCATATACAACGGCTAGCATTTCTGTCTCCGTCTGCGAGTATCGCTGTTCAACATCTGTGAGGGTACGGCTGGCATAACACAAGACTTTCTCGTCTTGTGTAAGCATTGCCTCTAGTCCAACGTGGCTCGCGTCTACCAGGATATTTGTCTCCTTGTTCCGATCGAAGTAGACCATAACTCCAGCTCCAGTCAGGGCCTTTTTTAATTTTATCACTACCCTCTCTTCTGTCTCTGACCACCTCCATTCTCTGTCTTTTCTTGTGAGTTGTTGGAGTGGCTTTGCGACAGTGGCATAGTGCGGGATGAACCTGGCCACGTATTGGACCATGCCCAGGAATGAGCGCACTTCTCCAACGTTGGTGGGCGATTTGCAATTTGCAATTGCTGCAATTTTGTCTGAGTCTGGTGACACCCCTTTTTCGCTGAAGGTATGTACAAAAAAAGTGATCTGTTTCACCGAGAAAAGGCACTTTTTCCTGTTTAGCCTGGCCCCGGCATTTTGTAGACGTTCCAGCGTAAACCTCAAACTGGCATCATGTGAGGCTTGGTCACGTCCGTAGACGATAATGTCGTCTGAGAGGTTTTTGACCCCTGGAATAGCCCGCAAAAGATCCGCAATAGCTTTTTGAAATATTTCTGAGGTTGAATTTACTCCGAACAATAGTCTCTTGTATCGGAATAGTCCAGCATGTGTAGTGAACGTGGTAATGTATCTGCTGGACTCCCCCAGCTCTAATTGGTGATATGCGCTCGACATGTCTAGCTTGGTGAACACCCTTGAGTGGTTTACATCTGCAAACAAGTCGTCCACCGTCGGCATGAGATGTTTGACTCTTTGAATAGCTTCGTTTACTTTTCACATATCAATACAGATTCGCACGCCACTCGTTTTTTGGAGGACTATCACCACGGAACTTACCCAGGGGGTAGGCCCAGTAACATCCTCAATCATGTTCATATCCTTAAGGCGTTTTAGTTCTGATTCAACGTCCTTCCTCACGTGGAAGGTTATTCTCCGTTGTCTCTGTGTGCAGCTTAACAGTGGGTCCAGGAATCGTTCCCATCATTCCGTCGAATAATGAGGGATAGATGTTGTCACATTGAACGTAAAATTAAAGAATATCATACCCAGTGCCTCAGCAGAGTGGGCACAGAGTAGATGCTGTAGATCGTGTCCGAACAAGGGGTTTTCATTGTCGATGACAAACATTTTTGCTTTGCTGCGTCTTCCTTTAAATTCGATGGGGGTAGTGATGAATCCACGAACTGGCATGGCTTTCCATGAATCGATAGGCAAATATATGTGTAGTAGTGCTGGCTGTGTATTTTCGGCCTGTACTGAAGACCGTCGTATGTGCGTCCAGACATTATATTTACACTGGCACCAGTATCCAAAACGAAAGTCACTGGGTAGTCATTAACGAGAATGGTGGTTGTGGGTGTCTTTGTCGACGTGAGAGTTTGTACTGTGTAGACAGACTCATCACTCAACGTAGAAAGGGATTCAATATCATTTCGATATGAGTAGGAAATTTGTCTTACCGGTTTTTAATTGCACACTTTTGCGAAGTCGTTCTTTTTCCCGCAGTTCCTACATTTTTGTCCCTTAGCAGGACACGTCACATGTGTTGCTGAGTATCCACAGTAGCAGCAGACATGTCTGGCGTCTTTGCCACGTGGCTTGGTCCTCGGAGTAAACTGACGATTACTGCCCTGTCTGTGTCCGTAGTTGCGTTTTCGTCGGTATTTCTTTTCTCTTTTTCTCTGCGTATATACTGACTGCGGTCTCCTTTATTATTATGGGACGCAGGGCACAAACCACATCTTCTCGCTCGATGTCTGCGGCTCGTGTGCGAGCTAATTCAATTGCTCTAGCCTCGTCTAACACTTGAGTGTAGAGTTTTCTCGTAGTGCCCTTCGTCTGATCTTAGAAGATGAACAGCCCTGCATGATCTGTGCGAGTATTTCCCGATCTGTGTCCACGAAATCACACGTGGACGCTAGGGTCCTCAATCTCACATGAACTGAATCCAGAGTTTCGTCAACATTCTGCGATGCGCGTCGAAATTTGAAGATCTCATGAGACATATTTTATTGCGGTGTGAAATAAATAGTCGGTCAGTGACTTCTTTGCTATTTCGTAGATGTTAAGTATTTTTGATCCATCCGATTCGACGGTTGCACCGACGCCTTTTTTTATCTCCGTAAAGTTGTGGAAGATATCGAAAACTTCGTCTCCGGCGAAATAAAGCAGACACGCTTTTTTCTTACCGTCATCTTGAATATCTAAAGCTACCAATAGATTCTCAAGTTTGTCCAACCACTTTTGCCAGCGATTTCCATTAGATCTCGGATTTTCGTGGACGTTAAAATTTGGAAAATTTGGTAGACCGTTGTAAGACATTCTGTTTTGTTCTTGTTTTGTTGTTGTTTTGTGAATATTCACTGCGTGTGTTCTATTTTTTCGTTTCGTTTCGTTTCTTCGTATAGTTTAGTTTTTGTTTTCGTTTATTTATTTATTTTTTTAAACGTGAGTTTTTTCGTTTAAAATTCTCGTCGCCATTTGTTGTGAAGTGATTATTCCTGAATAGTAAGAAATAATACAACAACAAAGGGGAAGATCAAAAGGACACAAATACGATGTTACTTTCTCGCTCGTCTGGTGCGTACTGAGAATGACACGTGTCACACAACAAGTATTTATATACCTACAAAATGGTTCAAGGGGAACAACTCCCAAATTCAAAGCGACAACACTACACAGAGCTATCTCGCTTTTCTTAGACTCGATCGAAGTCATTACTTAAATTCCCCACTGCCTGCGTTTAATATACACATTTCAAACTCAACTTCTGAAAAACTACTTTCATCCTCGGTCCACGGAAGTATTTTAAAATGACCCTGATTCTCAAAATTACATCCGAATAAGGGTGTTCCACCAACGTTTGCACTAAACATCTTTCTATTGGATTTACTTCATTTTGAACATTTTCAACGCTGCTTTCCATCTTTTATTCTCCATTCACCGCATACTTTATCAACTGATATTCACCAACTGTACAGACACCAGATTTTTTTACACGCATACTTTTACTCTCCATTACTTCATATGTTTTCAAATTTTGAATTTTGGCTTGTCCACTGCCAACTTATCCGTCTATGTAATTTCTCTGATGATAAGATTTTAATCTTTGAAAAGCCTTGGCTTAAGGAAAGAAAAATAAACATGTTTTTATAGAGTACACCTTGTATTGAACAATAGAAGTTTTAATAGATTAGTCATTCGTACATCTTTATCTCTCTTCCTTTATTTATCTTTATATATATATATATATATATATATATATATATATATATATATATATATATATATAGTACACGTATTGTATTGTATTAGTTTCTGTAGATGTAAATCCGTTGAAACTCCAGTGTTTATAAAAAGTGCTCAATAAAAAGTGTGTGCTGTATGAACATCCGTATATGTAGGTAGGTATTTTTATATATACATATGTATATGGTATACCAGTATGCGAGAGTATAAGTAAAATATTAGTAGTACAAGCATTTACACATGTATGTATATATGTGAGTAGGTATGGATTGAGGTACATTCTATGGTTATGCATATACATGAGTGTAAGTCTACACACGAGTTAATTCAAAAACCGTTAGAATAATGACAAAAGAACACATATATATATATATATATATACTGTAATATTGAAAAAAAATCAGTTGAAAAGGAAATGTATCCATGGACTGGATGTGTATGTATGTATGTATATGTATGAATGGGTGTGGATTTTTTTATCTATATGTATGTGTATGTATGTATGTATGTATGTATGTATATGTGTGAGTGTGTGTGGATTTTTGAATCTATATGTATGCATGCGTCTATCAATGTATGTGGATGTATGTGTGCATGTATGTTTATATACACATTTATATATATATATATATGGATATTATGTATATATGTGTATATATGTGTATATCCGTGTATGGATATATGCGTATATATTTGTGTTTATTTTATTTTATATATGTTTATTCATATGTATTTTATCTGTGTACTTGTGTATCTATAGATTTGTGCTCACCTGTGTTTTTTGAACATCAGATATATTTGCTTAAAATGTATGTACGTAGATTAAAACGTTGAAGTGTTAAATGGAGAAGAAAGGAATCCAAGCTAAGTGGGTAATAAAAAATAAAAAAGAAAGAAATAGAAGGAACGGTAGGTAGTAAAAATAATTAAAAAAGATAGAAACTAATTGAAAGAGTTAACAAGTAAAGAATGTAATCCGATACTGAGATTGACCGGTGAAAATTATAAACATATCTTATCCGCAAAAAAGATTTACTTAATAGGAAAGTTTTCCAAATTCATCCTACTTCCTTGTCGTATTTTGTCTGAAGAGGTTCACTTTCTGTGAAAGGTACAACCGAAACATGTATGCACATATATAACTAATAATGTTTGTATAACAAACATCATACTATATATATATATACATTATATAGAGCCAGAGAGAGAGAGAGAGAGAGAGAGAGAGAGAGAGAAAAGAGAGAGAGAATATTTTAATGTTATTCAAACCACATCAAATACAGGAAACAAACTCTCCAAATTCCACCAAAAATGTAATTCTTTATTGGCATATATTGCAACATAATTATATAATTAGTGTTATTTTTGCAATATTGTTCACTTTTTAAAGCCTTTTATTATTATATTTTCTTAACTACTGTCGTTTAGTATTTTGTTATTGTGTGCTTTAATTAGCATTTCTAAGATTTCGCAGAAACTGTAGGACAATTTTCGGTTATTTTCTGGTTATGGGGACATATTCTTTAATGAGATTTAGGAATTCCTTACCCAGTTTCGTTATAAGCATCTGATTATAGGGCGGTGTATTCCAGTTTAATATTCGTTTTCTTTTATTTTTAATTTTATTATAATATATTGGTGTTTTGTTACTCATATTTAATTTTTAGATAAATATTGTAAATGTTGCTTGACTTCTTAAATACCTTTTTGTTGCTAGAGTTATTGCTAAGCCTACATTCGATAGAATTAAGTATCTGTAGTTTTATGAGGGATGATTGGACTTTGGGTGTACGTATATTGGATTAACATTATTCTTTAAATATGACTCGTAAGTATTTTCATTTAAGTTTTAAGTGACATCAACAAGGTGAGTTATTTTTTTTAGCAAGTACTCTTGAGCCTAATTTCATCATTTCCATATATATAATTCTCTTGAAGTTCTTACCTGGACCTTGTTTGAATCTGTGATTATAGCTAATCATTATCTCTATATAGGCCGATATCTGTATTATCAAATATATTTTGTAGCCTATATACAATAAATAAATCCAAAAGATATTATGCCTCCGCAGAGTCCAGGGCACACATGATCAAGACATATGAGTTAGTCATTTTTGTTTTAATCCATTGCGCATTATTATTTATTAAAACTGATCTACTACGATTTTTAATGATGTGGAGTGCATCATTAGATACATCGGTATGTATATTGGCAAACTCTGAAGATGTTGGAGAGTTCTTCGGATATGCATGGATAGAAATTCACGACGTTAAATTGTAGGAAGGTGCATTTATTTTTAGTTCTGATGTTATTAAACCAAGTGATTGCAGCGGCAGTATTGATCCACTAGTTTAATTCTAAGTCTTTTTTATTTGCTTGATGATTCCAGAAAGGATTGTTTGACTAATTCTTCTTATTTCAGATTTTGTCGGATTAATTAAGCGAGTACTAGGGTTTTGTTTAAATTACTTATGTGGTCTTTACATAAATTTTAATTTACTAACTTTGTCGCTAATTTGTAGTCCATCGGTGATTTATTTACTTTCAACATTTATTATACCTATGTAGTTACGTTCGCTTGTATCTATTTTTTGTAGTTTTTCGTAATGTTTTCTGTGAGTAGTTTGTTATTCTCTTGTTTATTTATTTGATAAAAAAATCTGATATTTATCCGCTTTTAGGAATATTTTGTTAGAGATGTTTATGTATCTATCGATTTTGTGTAATTATTTTTGGAAATTATTATGTTGTTCGTTGAACTCTTTAATTACATTTAAGATGGGCATTTCCGAAGTTAATCATGAGTTTTATTGGTTTTGCTTTAATTACTATTTTGAATCACTAGAATGTTCATGTTTATGAAGGAAGAAGTGTGCTCACCATCGTATTCGGAAATCGAAACCGAAACCTTGAGATCCTCAGTCTGATGTTTCTACCAACGGACCTATTTGAACTTTCGTATGAATAAAGCTTCAAACATAATCTTAACAAAATAATTATATCTATGGCGTGACGTAATAGATGTATGTATTTCAGAACATGAATTCAATCGTAAGCGATAATAAAAATTAATAAAGGGGTGAATATTATCAATTGCCTTTGATTATTTTGCTTTAACTATGTATTGTATGCATTTTTTCACAATTATATAATCTTCCAAGCCAACCAAAAATATGCGACCGCGTAATAAAAATAATAAAAAGAAGTTTTTGAAACAAATAAATGATAAATCTTCTCAGATTGCATCATAAAGATTCTGATGGCTACATGAACTTCAAAAGTATTTTTACAACTAAAATGTGATAATTAAGTATATCTTATCAAAATATTTTAAAACTGAGATGTGATAATAAATTATTTATCTATATCCTATTAAAATATTTAAAAAAACTAAAATGCGATGATAAATTATTTATCTATATCTTATAACAAATATTTTTTAAACTAAAATGTGATAATAAATTATTTATCTATATTTTATTTTAAATATTTTAAAACTAAAATGTGATGATAAATTATTTCTCTATATCTTATTAAAAATATTGTGAAACTAAAATGTGATAATAAATTATTTATCTATATTTTATTAAAAAATATTTTAAAACTAAAATGTGATAATAAATTATTTGTCTCTATCCTATTAAAATATTTTGAAACTAAAATGTGATATAAAATTATTTTTCTCTATCCTATTAAAAATATTTTTAAAACTAAAATGTGATAATAGATTATTTATGTATATCATATTAAAAATATTTTTAAAACTAAAATCTGATAATAAATTATTTATCTATATCCTATTAAAATATTTGAAAAACTAAAATGTGATAATAAATTATTTATCTATATCCTATTAAAAATATTTCGAAAACTAAAATGTGATAATAAATTATTTGTCTATATCCTATATAAAATATTTTAAAAACTAAAATGTGATAAATTATATATCAATATCCTATTAAAAATATTTTAAAAACTAAAATGTGATAATAAATTATTTTCATTATAGCCTATTTAAATATTTATCATGAGTTTCTGATGAGATGTATTTAATTTATTCTTATTCTGTTGTTTTGAATTTCATATGAAGAAAAAAGGTATATCAGGATTATGTGTTTATAATCTAGGTTTGAATCAAATCTACCTATATTTTATTTAAATTAACAACACAGTCGCTAAAGGCATATTCATAAGAGATGAGTCATGCGAATTTGTCTTTATTTTATGAAATCTAAATATAAAATGAAGAAAAACGTACACACAAAATTGTTTTTATTTCTTCAATCAAGATTTTGCGAATATCAAAATGAGTTTCGCATTTTACCAAAAAATAAGATCAGATGAAAAACTAACGCCCTTTCTGACAAGAGCCGTGACATCCGCTCGAAAATATTCTTTGCTTTAAATTCGCCCACATAGTCCTGAAAATAGTTTTAGACATAAGTATTTTCGCTATATAGAAACGTTTATATATATATATATATATATATATATATATATATATATATATATATATATATATATATGTGTGTGTGTGTGTGTGTGTGTGTGTACAGAGACAGAAAGAGAAAGAGAAAAAGAGATAAAGAGATAGAGAGAGAAATAAACAAAGACCGTGAGATGCCTGCATTTACATATATACAGAGTAGGGCATAGATTTTAGAAGGGATAGAAAGCATTACACGTCATAAACAAAATATGTTGTTATTTCGGAAACATATGTAAATATTCATAACCGATATACGTATTAAAAATCAGAATCTATTCAAAATGGTCCCAATTTCTGAAAATGACAGCCTCGAATATGTGTCACCCAACATTTCACGCGGTTAAATCTTCAGCAAAGTCTAAAACATATGAACGCTCTTGCTTCAACTACTGACCACCCACAAATGCCGATTGGATCAAGATCCAGGAAATATTGAGGCCAAATCTAGACTAAAAGCTCGACAGATGATCTCTATGTCAGTCTTGAGTGAAGTTGCAGTTTGAAGGGTTTTATTTAATTTACAGCAAAATGATTCAAGCTGAATAAATGATGGCAATACGGATATCGTTAGTATAAAGTTAATTCTAAAATTTTTTTATTGATAATGGTAACACCAATGGTAACCGGCTGTTGCGATAACGCCACATAATTTGCAGCTGTTATTGAAAGAGTCGGAGAGTGCTAGAAATCTTAGGAGACATGTTGTAACTCAGACTCTAGGAAGCACTACTTGTTTTGTCAGTAATAATGACTCATAGTGAATAAATAATAATAATAATAATAATAATAATAATAATAATAATAATAATAATAATAATAATAATAATAATAATTCTAAGAGTAAAAAGAGGAAATACTAAGAACTGGGATGATAAATGAATCAAAGATTGCAAAATAGAGGACTACAATTATTTGATAAGACACTACACAGTGTATTCTTTCAGAATACTGCATTTAGAGATAATGACAGCTGGAATTGGTTGGTCAGGGGTGATCTCAAAAGATCTACCAAGAGCACCTTAATGACAGCCCAGGAACAAGCCACTCGCATTAGGTCTATCACACATTACATTGACAAAACTGCAGAATTAGCGATATGTCCATTATGTAATGACAGGGAAGAAACCTTAGCGCATATTGTATTTGAATGCCCTATGCTAGCATAACATCAGAATAAAAATGAAGACACGTCAAAGTCGGTCAAATGCTACACTGGTATATATGCAAATTTTATGAATTGGACTACAATGAGAAGTGGTATGAGAATAAGCCAGAAGTGGTACAGAAAAACGAAAATGTCAATCTTCTTTGGGACATGCGCATACAAACTAATAAGGTTCTTGAACATTCAACACCAAACTTAATCTTTCTAAACTAACACAAGAAGACTTGCTTGATCATTGATATAGTCTGCGCCTTCGATAGCAGAGTGCAGGAGAAAGAACACGAACAAAAGAGATATCAAGATCTAAAAAAGGAATTAGTTAGACTATAGAAATGTAAAGAAGTAAAGGTGATTACCGTTGTAATTTGAACGCTTGGAACTATAGCGAAAACCCACCATAAATGAATTAAACAGATTGACGAGACAATTTTTATTCCAATTCTTCAAAAGGCTTGCCTGTTAGAAACGGCGGAAGCTTAAATGACTAAAGTCAAGAAAAGTGACTTGATGTTCATAAAAGAAAACTCCAATTAAAACATCCAAAAGTTGAGACTACTATGACATAATAATAATAATAATAATACTACTACTACTACTACTAATAATAATAATAACAATAATAATAATAATAATAATACACCCATGAAACAGTAAATGCAGACCATGTCCGGGCCGGCGGGACAGTTATACAAGTGAGGGGGGGGGCTCTCCTAAAAAGGGGGGGGCGGCCCACATTGCGCCCAGAATGCTAAATATGGGAATAAATTCAATATCTTGACTAAAAATGATCGTCCGATAGTGGGTGAGAGCTCTTTAGAAGCGGAATGGAATTCTCTTGGTGATAGACAAATAAAAATTCAAAATATTTCAATTTTTTGTGTCTTGGCTCAAATTACCTTATTTGTGCAAATTGGGGAAAAATCACTGTTTGGGGCATATATTAGTTTAAAATGATCGTATGGTAGTGGTTGATGGCTCGTTAGCAGCGGAATGGAATACTCTTGTTGATAGATAAAGAAACATAAAAAAAATTCAATTTTTTGGTGTCTGACCCCAAACTACAGATTAGGGCATTTTGGACAAAAAATACCTTTTTTGACATAATTTAGACATGAAATGATCTTCTGATAGTGGTTGAGGTCTTGTTTGAAGCATATTAGCAAGTCTGGTGAAAAACGAAAAAACAGATATTTCAATTTTGGGGGGCCTGAGCCCAAATAACCATATTTGGTCATTTTAGGCCAAATACACCTTTTTGAACTTAATCTAGACATACACTGATTTTATGACACTGCTTGATGGCTCATTTGAAACATATCAGCAAGTCGCTTCTAGTAAAAATGACAAAATTAAAAAATCAATTGGTTTATCAAATATAGAGAATACATAAAGTTAAAAGTATTAACTGACAAGGTGCATATAAAAGTACAAAAGTAAAAAGTATAAAAGTTTAAATATATAAAGTATAAATGTATTAAGTATAAAAGTATGTATGTATTGGAATTTGAATAGCTCGTTGGAAGCTTATTAACAAGGCAGACTTGCATTGTTTCTCTGTTCTTCACTTCAAATTGCGTTCATTGGACTTGGCTCAAAAGATACTGTATCGGTTGTTCTGTGGACAGAAGGACTGGAGGTAGGATGGAATGAATAACTTTGGATATTATGCGGATCCTCAACAATGCGAAAAAAAAATGTATCGATGCGATCCGAAAAATCACCGGTATGTTAATGGATGCACCATGTGCGAGTAGAGGAAATACAAATAATGGTCCGCTTTGCAACAGATTTTTCAGCCCTCAAAATCGCTTTTACGTATGTTCTCTCGACCTTACTGTAATATTTGTGATGAAACTGGACACACAGCAAGATCAATAAGACATACCAAGTCGACTGCTTCAACTATGAAACAAGCTCAAATAGATTCATTGTATTATTGACAAGTTTACTTTTGTTTGTTCGTTCATTGAACATTTTCTGCAAACTTTTACTTAAATACCGGAAAATTTTAATTTTCCTTGAATAATAAAGAATTTTCGAGAAAATACTGTGTTTGACTCCTTAATAGCTTTTGATTTGTCTGTTTTTAATGATAATGTGTATAAAATATATTCTGCAGTACACCAGGTCCCCACAGTGAGAAATTATGAGAACGTTTTAAAAAATTATGATTTTTCTGAAAAATTTGACAAAAATTGACGGGAATTATGTGTTCTGAATAATTCACCCCTACCCGACTTCAAGTCAAATTTTAAAATTGAATGCAATCAAAGGATTTTTCTTTCTACATATTCAGAAAAGAGATACAAAAATGCTTTCTAATAGATGGAAACAGAATTTTTCCATCTTGTTTCTGTTTATGACTGTAAAGTGGGAGGGCCCAAGTGGGGGTTGCTTGAACCCCCCCCTGCCCTCGGTTCAGTCGTCCATGATGTGGACAAAAGACGAAATGATAAATCACATCATAAAGGAAATGCAGCAAACGATCCCAAAAGGAATACAGACAGCATGACTGTGTGTGGGCGGCTGTCCACTGGGAACTGTGCACGCGTCTCAACTTTAGAACATTCAGAAAAATTGTAAAAACACAGGTGTGGAATACAAAAAACATAAAATCCCCTTGACATTGAAGTACAAACAAACAAACGCATCCGAGCAAGGAAAGCAGAAGTGATAATAGTCAACAAGAAGTAAACAATTTCTGCCAAATCGTATATTTCGCTTTCCCTGCAGATCAACGGGTGGGGATCTCGGTGGCATAGAACTAAGTAAATACATCGATCTTGTCAAAAATATAAAAAGAATATGTAACATGAAAAACATCACTGTTGTGCCAATAGTTGTAGGAGCAATATTAACAATTCCGAAATATCTGGTAAAAACACTAGGTGAAATTGGAAGGATCGACACCATATGGAGGAAATCTTTGAGTGCGGAAACCAACCCGTATAATAAGCGAATACCTCACAACCACAATAGCATTATGGGTAAGAAGTCCGACTGTTTAGAATACAATCAGGTTTCGATCTAAGTTTGCTATACTTGCTTATCTAGACCAAACTGAAGAACTGTGATACAGCGGAACAGAGTGTTTCAAAAATGTTGATATACTTTGCGATGTAAATATCACAGAAATGGAAAATGAAACTAAACTGGCTTAAGATATCTTCTTTCAAATTTCAATGAGATAATTAAAAGCTCGTGGGTTCAATGAATGATTTAAAACATGATTAATATTTGCACATCCCGAGCCACGGCCACAAGTCAGTAGTCTAACGCAATGGACACACTTTGCAGAATGTTTGGGTAACAATACTGTAATAATTCTCTGATTGAAGTCCCCTAGTTTTACAGTAAGAAGACAGACATATACTTCCCATACCCCAGAGAAAAACTCTCAATATGTCAAGTCAGGTGAACGTAGTGACAATTTCAACAACACGTTATGTTCATCAGCAGCACGCGCGGTCCATCTCTATTCGTCGGGTATCATTATCAAGCGAACAAGCACGACCGTATCTTCCCAATCATTTTGCTCCGCACAAACAGCTTTCTTCTTCGATTATACATTCATTTTTATATCGTACTGCAAGATACCCCTAGCTTCCCTCCCCTAAACAAAAATGAGATTACCCCTTTTTAGGCGATTACATGTTCGAAAACAAAAAAACAATTATTTTAGAGTTTTTCATATAAGTTTAATGTAAAATTATCACCCACTTCTCGTCGATCGCTATCGGGATAACGTTTTAAAGCATATCTTTTGCTAAGGTATATAAATTGTGTCTTTTTAAAAAAAAATCCATTCATCCTAACACTAACCCTAAGTCCAACTTGAAACAGTCCCCTCCAAATCACTCAACTCTATCAATTACCTCAAGCCCAGGTGGCATCCCCAAAAAATTTAACTAGAACGGTTACATACTGTCTTGGCTTTTTGGCTAAAAGTAAAATGTAGTATCAATTTTGTATAATTTTGTATTTTTTGTGCAAATAAATATTGAAAAGTGTAGTATCTGTTCTGATACTACACTTCATTTTTCTGTCCTCGGTCAGTGCAATAGGAATCCTTCTAGACTAAAGCAATTTTCATTTTTGTTACAATCCAAAGTTCCCCTTTTTAGAGATCTGGATTTTATACACATTAAAAACCGACCTTGTCTTTACCTCGGTGCAACGGAAAATACGGCAAAGAAAAATTCGTCAATTTTGTCAAAGTAGGAAAATACGGTAATTATTAAATAAATATCGATCGGGAATAGATTTTAGAACCGTTCTTGCGGGGATATAGTTGTAAATACGGGGCTACACCACCAACCAAAAAAGAACACTTCTTTCATTATCCTTTTGGTACTTGTGCAGTCTACGGACCGGGTTAGTTTTTAGATAAGATTTTCAAGTTAAATTCAATCTTGACGATATCTTTTGTTTATTAAATTATAAGGTGAATCTACAGAATCGTTAGCAAAACCCCCTCTTAATGTTAAGAATGGCTTTCTAAATAATGTTATTATTTCAACCCGATCCGTAAACTACACAAGTACTATCTTTTCCAATTACTATATCAATAAAAAAGTAGTAAATTTAAATCATATTACGAGATTAAATCCATCATAGTTCATTTCGTTTTCTTCGTAAACAAGTCAGCTATTTGAATATTGTTTTAATAGTTAAAATAATGAGTCCATTGCTTTGTGTACGATATTTGAAATGAATTTTGAAGTAGTTAAACTATCGAATACAAAGCTATATAAACTTGCTTTAAAATTTATAGCAAATATTCATGAATTAAAAGCTCCCCCATGAAGATAATATTTAAAAGTAAATGTCTGAAGGGGACGTAGTTGTAAAAAGGAGTTAACTCCCCGCCCCCACAAAAATATTGAAAATAAATATCTAAAAATATTTATGGTTCTCTAATATAAGAGCGGCAATGGCGAAAATGTGTTTGTTGATTTTGGGACACCACGTGCTACACACGACGTCGTTCAATATTTAAGTTGAAAAACAAATATTTTTAATAACTTTCAAATGATAATTGATTTGTTGACGCATAAATGTGTATCTAACAGCGTAAGAAATTCATTTTTCTAAATTTTGAAAACTAAACAAAATTGGAAAAATTGAGAAACAGAAACATTCAGAAAACATATTTGAAAAAGTGGTCTGAATTTTACTAACAATTAATTTCAAATGTATGGTAAGGCAAAAGTAGGATAAACAATTTAACACAGAGGAAGTTACCGCCACACACTATCCACTATGCAACGTCATCAAAGTTTTACTTACAGAAAACCATTCAGTTTCCAATTTCACTTTGGAAAAATAAAATGTAATTTTCACAATTTAAGTTTATATTTTTTCAATTAAAACAAAATAGAAAGGTTAAAAGTAAAACATATTCTTCGATATTTAAAGAATTTTAATATTATTTTAGAATCAGATAAGGAAATAAAATCTTATTGAGATCAATAAAAACTGTAAAAGTAACTTTTTAATAAAATAGATTAACTTTTATATTTATTATAATAAAACTATAAATAAATTAGGGAACATTATTAGAAAAGTATCTGACAGATGGTTTACTACTAATGGGCATTTTTTGATCGCACGGAAATTTTTGGATGAGTATTTAATGTTTAGTAAAATGTACGTAGATTCTTTTTTAATACAGTGTCTTAAAATCGTTAAAATATTTCCAGAAAAGTGATATTAATATTTTAAAAGATTAAAAGAAAACATTCTTGAAATTTTTAAATTTACTGAATTTCTGTATAGTGAGAACATTTTTCATTCTAAAAGTTTTTTGATACGTAAAATAGTTTTTTTTAGATTAACTTTAGGCTTTTACCTTTCGAACATAATCAAATTTGTTCGTAAACAATTAAATATATAATGAAAATGAGTTTAAAAAGAATGGAATTATAATATATTTATTCATTTTGAAATAATTCTAAATGATTCGAACTTGTTTGAAAATCAGAAATTGAAATTTATACTTATTATTCTAAAAATTAGTCTGAAAATCAGTTTTTCTGAAGTTACTAATATTTGAATTTAAAAATTCAACATAATTTTATCTCATTAAAATATTAATATTTTGAATATTTTATAAATGTGGCAAATCATTTAATTTGAATTGGAATATGGAATTAGTATTAAAAAAAAAGAAAAAAATGAATGATTAAATATAACTAATACGTAAAATTATATTTTATTATTTAAAAAATATAATATTTAAATGAAATAAATATTGTAATTTTTTAATAATTCCTAACTTATTAATAATTGAATCTGTAATAATTGAAAAAAAGAAATACATTTTATTCAAAAGAACAAAAGAACCATTATTAATGTTGCTTGTTACCTTATTATTAATAAATTCACTTATTTAAGTACAACTAATGTGTGTCTGTAGGTAGTACTAAACCATGTAGTCGGGTTGTCCAGAAAAGACTAATGTCTATTTTGATAATATTTTTAAAATATTTCTACATAAATTACTTAAGTAAAGGTATTTTATTGTGTTTCTATTTATTATTTTCAAATAACTACATATTTAAACTTAATCTCTAAATGAATTATTATGTTAGTCAATTGTGGTTTTGTCTCTATTAGCAGTAATGAATGTAAAGCTCTACAAAAAAGGAAAATGTTTTAATTGACTATATTCTAATTATGTACTTTTACTTTTTATAAAATAAAAAAGTGAAGTTATTTTAAATTACAAGCTTCATTAAGAAATTTATTATAACTTGATTTGTAAAATTTTAATGTGTGCTTTGTCTTTATTGACAGTACTAAATCATGTAGTAGGGATGTCCAGAAAAGGCAAATGTTTCATTTGATATATTTTATTCACACATTGTTTTGTTTCAAAATATACAATTGAAGATATTATTGTTGCTAACTTAAATTTTTTAAAACTTAGTCATAAAGTGATCAAGTGATGAAAGTTTAGTAATTAAGTAACTAAATCTTTGAGTCATTAAATCAAGTAAAAAGTCAGTCAGCCTAACTTATTAATTTGCCTATGTCATCACTTTTTTCTGTTTACTTGAAGTTACTTTTAAAGCCAAAATATACTGTATAATTAAAGACAAACATATTTGGGATGTTTCATGTTATTCTTGTGTTAATCAAAATACCAATATCCAAGAAAGAACTAAGAAAAAACCATAGCATATGTCTGCCATTTTAACCACCATTGTGATTAAGTGGGATTTTATTATCGTACATTTGCATCTTAAAATCTCAATTCACTCTTCAATATTTTAAAAGTTAATTCAATTTGTCCTGCACTTTTTCAGGTTTATATTTAAAAATATTACTACACATGCGTCCGCGTTTTTCAGTCTAGTATATGTGTATATATATATATATATATATATATATATATATATATATATATATATATATATATATATGTATGTGCGTGTGTGTGTATATATATAATATAATTCAAGCCAAAACACACCAATTAATATTGGACATCCACAAGAAACGCTATTCACAGAAGAAGCCCGCCACCCTGCTGACGATATATATATATATATAAATAATAATAATAACAATAATAATGCATTGCTCTTTAAACTACAGTGTGATATGGTAAGATGCATATCAAATAATACTAATTATAATAATAATAATAATAATAATAATAATAATAATAATAATAATAATAATAATAATAATAATAATAATAATAATAATAATAATAATAATAATAATAATAATAATAATGATGGGATATGAATGTACAAACAGACAAACCCATAACAGCAAGGAGACCGGATATGATAATAATCAACAAGAAAGAAAAATCCTGCAAAATCGTAGACTTTGCCGTTCCACAGAGGGAAGATCAAAGAGACGGAAAAAAGAAGCAAATATACTGAACTTGCCAGAGAATTGAAAGGAATATGGAAGATGAAGAAAGTCAGTATAACATCAATAATCATAGGAGCACTAGGAACAGTCCCCAAAAACATGGAGAAAAGACTAGGAGAAATAGGAATCAAATGGATAACTGAGACCATACAAAAGACAGTAATGATCAAAACAGCTACAATCCTGAGAAATGTCCTCGAATGCGGAAACCAACCCACATAAGCAACGAATGGAAACAAACACATGGAAGCACAAGAAAACAGAACCGGGGAAAATACAACCGCACAAGAGAGGCGCAAGCATAGGCTGAGGCCACGAAAATTATGGACAGAGGGTCGAGGAGGGAAAGCGCAAACCAGACCTCCACTGGAAGAGCGCGGACAGCTCTGGGACCTTGGGGAGGCTTGTTGCCACTCGGGCCCCAGAGGGGACCAATGGACCTTATCAGCTGGAAATCGGTGGTAGGTGGCTGTTGCGATACCGCAAGGTCATCAGCGGTGATGAACGAAAAGAGGTGGAGCATACTGGAAGTCTGAGGAGACTTGTTGTCACTCAGACTCCAGGGAATACCACAGGTTGTTGGCAGTGGGCGATCAATGACGATGACCAGTGTGAGTAAATAATAATAATAATAATAATAATAATAATAATAATAATAATAATACTATCTAAACACTACACCCAATAACCATTCTGCGATATGATAGTTAGCATATAAAATTATATAAAAATAAAAAGATGCAAAAAGGCTTAAATACTAATGTATTTATCTATCTTTTTCAACAGTCTTAAATATCGTAACTGTCTCAATAACCATTTTTACTGTTATTACATTCTTTTCCCCCTGCTCTTTTCCTCCCCGTTTCCAAATCTCCTAACAATTTTGAAATCTTATATTTTAGTTAGGATTCAATATCATGTAATCTTTCTTCTTCTTCTTCTTCTTCTTGTTCTTCTTTTTCTTCTCTTCTTTTTTATTTTCTCTTTTTGTTGTTATTCTTCTTCTTTTTCTTCTTTTTTTCTTCTTTTTTTCGTCTTCTTTTTGCTTTTTTTTCGTTTTCTGTTTTTTCTTATTTTTCGTATTTCTTCTTATTATTTTTCTCCGTGTTTCTTCTTCTTCTTCTTCTTCTTCTTCTTCTTCTTCTTCTTTTGCTTTTTCGTTTTCTATTTCTTCTTTTTTTTCGTTTTCTCTTTCTTCTTTTTTTCTGTCTCTCTATCTCTATTTCATGTTTATACATCTTTCTCTCTTGTTTCATTCGCATCTCTCTATTTCTCTCTTTCCTCCCATCTTCCCATCTCTCTCTCTCTCTCTCTCTCTCTCTCTCTATCTCTCTCTCTATATATCTCTGTGTGTGTGTTTTCCTTTTTTTATTATTCTCACTATTTTTTTTTCTTTTTCCTTATCACATTACTCTTTATTTATTTATGCAGAATTCTCATATGTCACTCTCATTTTATTTCTCACTCTCATCATTATTTCTCCGCCTCTCTCCTTGTATCTCTCTCTCTTTGTCTCATTCGCATATTTCTCCCACTTGTTATCATTTATCGCTTCTCCCTTTCCCTTTTCTCTTCTAGCCTTACTTGTCATCTTTATTTCTTTTTTTCTTTTCTTCTCGCATTCTCTTCATCATGATTAATCCACCCTTCTGTTTTATATTGCATTATCCCACCTAGATTTTACAGTCTTCCACTCGTCATACCTCGTACACACGGTGCACAGCAATCTGGCAGAGCAGGTAACACGCCCAGGCACGTATCATGTAAGAAAAAGGCTTTGGGCGTTTCTTAGGCGTTGTCCGCATTCTTAGCTGTAGAGGCAACAAGCAGATAAGTAATAGAAAAACAAGTTCGCCCCAAAACCGACAGAACAAGAATTTCGATGGCAAAATTGTGAGCATTTGGTTGCATCAGTAAAAATAGGTGCATCAACATGATTGAGATAAAACCCAGAGGCAGAAAAAGAATAAGAATAAGAAGAACAACAACGAAAACCAGAACAAGAAAAAGAACAAGAAATGAACTAAAAAAGAAAGGGATTGTATTATAACAAGAATCGAGAATTGTAGACTGTCTCCATTTAAAATTTGTTGTAATAGAACACCTTTAAAGCATTTTCCTATGTGGACTTTCCATGTACGTTTGGAGGACCCTTTTTAGGGTTCTTGTTTTGGGGTCGATTTTGGCAAGAACGAGTTTTAGAGAAACACTTTTAAGGAAATAGTTTTAGGCAATACTCAAATATGTTATGTGATAGACACAAACGAAATAATACGTTCAAAAGAGATAAGTTATATTTAAAAGTGCAAGTTTATATAGATATGTAAACATAGAATATCTGTTCATATTTTAAAAGTCCTTGCAGAGCAAAGAGAATTAATACGCTGAGTTAATTAGGAAGTCTGAGACGATTATTTAAAGGCTATGAATTAACACGGGTCAGAAAAATCATAATCAAAACTTACTTACTCAATTATAAAATTTACAATTGAGTAAAAGCTTTTAATAAAATAAATGTTCATTTGATGCATATAGTTTTCTTTGTAGATACGTTCAGTGAGAAACGTTATGAGCATTACAATGAAACCGCTTATTCATTTGTTTCCAATCAGCGTAAATCAGTAGCCGAAATTGAAAGGGGATTCAAGCAGTGCTTGTGTCGTCTTTAATGTGTGTATGCGTATGGCAGTGTGTGTTTCAGTGAGTTGAGAATTGTAGGAAGAAATAAGGCGAGGGAAAAACGAAGGAGCACTGTCTTGGAATTTTTGTCTCAACTGCTTATTGACGGAAAAATCTAGCCTTGTATAAGGGTCGATGTGGATCCAAAAAGACAATTTTGAAAAATTCAGAAAATCCGCTGATTGGTTCAAAATATTGTTATTTGTTTTTACTATGGATGCGTACGTGAAGCCGTATGCGCAGAAACGTACATGAACACTTTCATTTTGGGCACCGAATGGTAAGCTTCGTCGCTGCATGTAACTATATATCCAGTAGCACTGCATTGAATATTGATCTTTGCTTCGAACCTTTGTCATTCATTCATTTCGTATAAATCAGATTATTATATTGCTAACATTGGTTTCCTCAATATCTTTCTAGTTAGAATTTTTTCTAGAAAGACATCGGCTGCTTTGTTACTTGACGATAATAAATGCATAGATAACAAATCTTGCAATCAGTAAATACACGTGAGAATTATATAGGTAAGTAAAAAGTATTTTTTGGCGTTTGGTAATAGTTATTTGTAGTCTATTTGTTTCATCAAACCTTTTTCTTTTTAACTATGGTGTAACATTTCCCCCATTTAAAACGTTACTAGAACGCTTCGTATTACTTAGTTAGATTAGAATCTCACCTAAAGTGCGTTGAACTTGGTTAACCTCTTAATAGATTTTAGAATCTTTTTCATCTGATGTTTCCCGTATATTATGTAAACAATAATATTAATGTAAAATAGACAAACTTATCTAATTGTTAACATTTGGAAGTTTAGTATAATATATATCATAAACAATACTTTTCCCTCTAATAATTGACTTATGCAAGATTTACTTTAAAACAATAATAAACTTGATATTGCTATTTCTTCTAATGTCAGTAGTGAGTTTGTTAGCGTAATGGATAAGGTACTTGGCTGTGGGTTATATTTAGATGTGACCGACCGTAATAGTAATATGAGATTTGAAAAAATAAACTAGAGAGTACTCGATTGTGGTTGTAATGGCATAATATTTATTTATATATTTATAAATATATAGGCTTGGTGCATTAAAAAAAACTATGTTTAACAAGGAGACCCTGTTTACTTTACAGTAAAAAAACCGACACAAAATATACTCCTAAATGGTCAGTCCTGTACATCTGGATAGCTCTTAAGTTAATGGAGTATAACAATTAGCGACGAATATCCGTTTCCGGAATCCCGGACATTTTCAAACATATGAACAACGAATTGGGGCTGTCTCATAGATTACAGGGAATCGACAAACCGTACAATTGTGGAAGTTACACTGAAGGAAACGGCTCACCCGAAACTGAAGGGTAATCTTCTAAGATTTTAAGGCTAATATGTTATTATCTACAGAGTTCTGTACATTCCAACATGTGATCTACTCATTAACGCTAACCCTAGTTTGTTATGGTAAGTTAGAGTTAAGATTAGGGTACGGGTTAATGGGTAAATCTCATATTGAATTAGAAACCATGCGGTAGATAACATATTAGAAGACCCCAAACTAAAGAGCCCAAGAGTCCAGCTAAACAATCAAATTAATGAATAAACCTGGAGTATTACAAAAAGACAACATGGAATGATGAATTGAGAATAAGGGCGATAACTCCGTTGAAGGCGTGCCTTGAGATATTTTCTCTCTCCCAAAAGGGTTGTAATTGTGCTAACACGAATTCTAGTTAAAACCATTAAGTGGTAAATTAGGGGCGTATATTGGAGGGAGGGAGGTCCATCTACCTACAGATGTGTTATTAATAAATCCGGGTGGTGACGGGTTTGTTGGGATACGCAAGCGATTTAACTGCCCGAGTGATAAACAGCTGATTCGCCGTACCATTGCTTCACATTATTTTAAGCTAAGATTAGAAACCTGAACGATTCTACAGTAGTCAGCAATATTGCCATATTCCATCTCACTCACCACGAAAGTAAGAGAAAATATAATGTTTCATTATTTGTTCATATAACCGGTTATTGAGAGAACTCTATTTTAATTAAGAATAGTAATGAGTTACGCTAGGTGGAAATCGGTATTTCGCTAACACGAAGTTGTGTATATGTCTACATTTTCGTCCACGTTACGTTTCTAATAGCTAGAAAATATAACCCGTTGTTCTGTCTAGCCTAGAATAAGTCATTTAGAGTTATCTCCCTTTCCCGGCCCCCAATTCGTTAGGGACTTTTTTATCCCAGACACCGGCCGGCAGCTGCTGCCGGTGCTCTGTTTCTGAATGCTCGCTGCCGCTGTGTAACGGAGAAAACCGCATGGTGGAAGTTCTATCTCCCCACAGATTCTGACATTTTGGCCATCTTCGGTAAGAGACATTATCACTTCTCCTTCCTCAAACAGAATCGAATATCGTGCCCGTTATTTCCTTTGAACATTTCTCTAGTTTAAACGAACTTTAATCTCCCTTCTCATTCCCACGTGCGTATCCCCACGCCGATCGCTCGTGATGTGTACCTCTTGTTTCGCAGTATCCTTCATCCCTTAAAATACCTCCTATTAACAGTTTTTTAGATTTTAGTAGACTCCTCGTTCCTGTTCGTCGTCATTTATTGTATTCACATTTCTGAACAATGTTTTTATTTCTTTTCAGTTTTTTACCTTTTTGATGGATAATAAAACCGGCAGTTAAAATATTCGACGACTCAGAGTCTTGTTTATCGAAAGGAGTTATGCTAGCTGTCTTGAGGGTTAAAGCCGGCCCTAGGGCAGCATACCCGTTGAACCGATATCCCGTTACAACGTGTGTGCGTTTTCTTTTCTTTTCTTTTAGTGTATTTGTCCTTTTATAGTTTCATGTGAGTTTCATTGTGTTAGAGAGTGAGTGGGTTGAGAGACAGAAAAGGATTTGAATGGTTAAGCATAACCACGTGTCAGACGAGGGCGAATGTTTGAAATAGTAGATGGAGCAAAAACTTTGGGTTTAGCTGTAGTGACATATATGAAGCCCGTGAGATGCCTCTGTGTCTCAAGTCTTTTTAGAAAAAATGGTAGTGGAAATTTCGGAGGAATGTATTGTAAACTAACGCTCTGACTGGAAAAACTGTTAACCGAATAAAATAAATTAATGTTGTGAATTTTCAGTGTGTCATTCTTCATCCATTAATCCTATGCCAACTTACAGTTACGAGGAAGGGAAACAAGATAGTAACCCGGTTTATCACATGGTAATTAAGATATCTTATAAACCCACTGTTTACCACGAAAGTCGCTATTGACCTTTCACCTCCTGACACATCAACATCTTAATGATATTTTACTTCATACCACACCAAACCTACCACATCAACACTCAGAGATACCCCTTTATAATACCTTATATTGTATAATTATAGATAAATTATAATTATAGATAAAATAGTAGAATACTCGTCCCAGGACGAGTAAGATTAATTCCACGAACAGAACAGTTTTGCTAGATATTATACTACTAAAAACCTTATGTCTATAATCATTATACCAATTTGGATCAAAATCTGTTACATGACTTTGATTCTAAAAAATGTCTAAGCTCAAGGACTCTAAAGAAGAAATTGAAATTTGTGGAATCTTTCTTAATTTGTGTTTAATGACTCTTGATCAAATTCAATCCAAATCTTAAATATTGAACTTTCAATTGGGTGATTGTGCACATATTATGACGCCCCAAAAAACTTTAAACTACTCCAAAGAAACAGACATTCTGGCAATATTTATTAATTGATGCCCAATACCTATTGTTAAAATTACACAAATATCGGAGGTATCTCAATTTTCACTTACCCCCTTTGCATTATACTAAATTATACAGAATATAGCTTAGTTTCCATGTTAAATTCATAATGATTGGTTAATTAGTTTAGGAGTGAATTTGGTACATACAAATATATAAACCGATATGCATACGTAACCTGATATGAATAGAGGTAAAAGCCTTTGTTATTTTAATACCTGCCTTTTCTTATTTACTTTTTCTGAAGATGCTGCATATCTATAAGGTATAACACCCAAACCCGTAATATATTAAGTTGTTATCTTGACCAACGTAAAACGTAACGCATTTACTCCTGCATTTCCGTTGTTTACCCTAAAATAAATGAGAATAAAAGGGAGGCACGCATAGACACGCTGACATAAAAATAGATTCCAAGGTTAAAGAGGGTCAACACTTGGAGAACGATCACGAACGGAATCCACAATTAATTGTCTCTGTGTAAATCTATTGCCTGTATGTGTGTTTGTGAACAAGCTTGACATTTGATGAAGTACACTTTATTGGCGTTGTATGACTGAAATGGATAAGTTCGGTTATCTTGGAGTTTAGCGGGCCCCATTTCCCTATTCGTGGTTGTAGGACGACAAGAACAGACTGCCTCTCCTTCTAATTAAATGTAAATAAAATTGTGTTTTTTATTCGACTTATTTGATGGTTTTCGTAATCAAGTAAAATTTTTATCTTTAATTAATATTTAATTTTCATTTTAAAAATGATTCACCCACATTTTAATAAATTTTAATTATAACTTTTTTCCCTGAAAAAGATTTTATGAGATGTTTTTTTATGTTAATTGTGACCGCTTGGTGCAGAAGATACAATCTTTTGATGTCAGCCTATCGCCACGAATTCGGAAAAGGGGTGTGGAAGTGCGAAACTTCAAGATAACCATATTTCATATGAATGTGATTCCATTTGTCAACAGATGTGCTGAATGTCGCGTCTCATTTGTGACCTACAATGGCTTCGTTTTATTTTCACTCTTTTTTCACGGCCGGCACTTAAGAAACTTCAAAGAGAACTACTTTTTTTCTTTCACCCAGTCGTTATGTGCAATTTATGAAAGAACTGCACATTGATCTCACTCTTCAAATAAAGGGGCGTCAAAATAACGGATCTCTTATGGCAACAATATAAACTAAACAAAAATAAAGAAAGAAATTATTCGCTTAACACACAAGAATATCTATACATTAAATGTTTATTGTATGTCTATTTTGTTGACTTGTTATTTAATCATCAACAGGCACCAGCACTCAAGGAAATTTGCCCAACAATTAAAAAGTAATAACACCATCATCCGTTTCTCATCTGTCTAGGGTATTATGACATTAAACTGCGTCCGGTAGTCACACTCAGCGCTCGTATTATCAGAGTATCATACATGGATTGAATAAAATCTGTCCTCGGCATGACATAACGTTTCAGTCGATAGTAAGGCAACATTTTGGGAGTTTCGGACAGTGTAGAGTCAGACTTCGTTGCCGTTACTCTCAGGTCCATTCTCACCCAGAATGCGAGTACCTTTCAAGATCTCGACGTCTATTGAGTGCATAGAATCAATTTTGAATATAATATAGAATTTCGTCCGATAGTCTGGCCCCAATTTGGGAGCTTTCGAGAATATCTAATTATCCTTAGTAGAAATACGTATCAGGCTCACTCTAGCCATAACCTGTCAGACTTTAGTTTGAGACATCATTATTAGGTGCGTTCACATATGCTTGTGTGCCGGTTAGTGAGTCGGTCTGTAACACTTAAATTAGCACTAAACATTAACACTTACATCGTTAAACGCGCAGATTGAATGGACGCCTCTTAAAAATAGATCCGTTCTTATATTTTGGGCGATTGATATCAGTGAAAGAAAAATGATGGTTTCAAGACGCTGGGTGTGGTCACATCGTGCTTCGAAACGATGACAAATAAACGTAGCTTTAGCGTGTGATGATTACTTTGTGAGGCGGTTGATGGAAATAAGCCATTGACAGACGAAGACGAAATATTTGCACAAGTCGATTTGCGTCTAAAGGAAATTTGAGAAACAAGCAAAGAACTGAATGATTACTCATTCAGTTTTTTTAGAATATGAGGTTCGAAAGAAACAGACATGATGTGGATTTGAAGAGAAGGGGGATAAAGGCGAGTGGAGCGGGTGAAATAAAGAGAGGATAACAAAGTGTGAGAAGGAAAATAACAATCAAGAATTATCAACTCATATTATTATTATTATTATTATTATTATTATTTCATAGTAATCTCAACTTTTGGATGTTTCTAGTTGGATTTTTCTTTTTGAACATCAAGTCAATTCCCAATTTGTATATATTTTAGTGAAGTACCTGAGCGACTTTGTCGTGTTTTTACTTTTTATATTGATGTTATTCTACCATATGACATTTATATACAATATGCGCTAAGGGGTTTCCCATTTCATTACACAATCAGCACATCGGTGATTCTTGCAGTTTTGTCAATGTAATGTTTAATGGACCTAGTGCGGGCAGCTTGTTCCTGGGCTGCCATTAAGGTGCTCACAGTAGATCTTTTGAGATCACTCCTAACCAACCAATTCCAGCTGTCATTATCTCTAAATACAGTATTCTTAAAGAAAATATTGTATTGTTTCTTTCTAGCTAATTTTAGCCTCTCTCCTGCAATCTTTGATTTTTTTTTCACCCCAGTTCTTAGTATTTCCTCTCTTTTCACTTCATGAAGAAGAATGCTATTACTTTCAGAAATTTATTTATATAGACAACCTTCTTTTATATTCAACACTAAATCCTTGAATACTTTTCCTTCTTGGTAGATACAATCGGTCGGCATCTCCTTTCTTTGCGAGAGCTCCATAAACTGTGAGCATTTTCCGTGTTTTGGTGTCCAAACATTTTAATTCATCTACATTCCAGTCAAGTATACCAGAAGTCTATCGAATGATAGTAACTACTCGAGCATTTATAGCATATATTGTATTTCGACTGTGGCGGGACGATTTAAGAATAACCCTTACTCTTCTGTTGTACTCAGCTGTGACTTGGTTTTTCATTTCCTTGTTTTTAATGTTATCTGCCTCGAAGATTCCCAAGAATTTGTAGGCCTTCTCATTGTCAACATTCTTTATCAGATTTTTTTTTAGTTCAAGGCCATATTATTATTATTATTATTATTATTATTATTATTATTATTATTATTATTATTATTATTATTATTATTATTATAATCCTACTATGTATTAAGCACTCACGAAATTAATACTGAAAAATACAACGGAAATATATTTTCATATTATATGATATAATGTAAGCATACAGATACACACACACGCACCCATACACACACATATATATACATATATACATATATATATATATGTCACAATCTCACTCACAGAGATACACTCATATATACAAAATACACATACATATATACATATATACATATACACTTATCTACGTATATGCACATTCTACAAATATATATAGTGCTCGAAAATTTGAGAAACGAAGAATTTATATATATATATATATATATATATATATATATATATATATATATATATATATATATATATATATATATATATATATATGAGAAATGGAAGTAATCCGACGTAATGGGAAATGAAGAAAGAAAAACCAAGAGGTAGTTTCTTGAGGAAGTCTTACAATAAAGACGAAAGGTTGATGAATATATAAAAAAAACTTCCTCTTTGTTTTTTCCTTTTTCATTTCCCATATATATATATATATATATATAGGCAAACATTATTAAATAACACGGAGTGGTTTTGTTTGATGCGACTTTTTTTTTCAATTTTCCGAATTGTCCATATAATGTTTCGGTCAAATTGATGTAAATATGATCCATGGGTTTCTTGTTCCATTCTTTTTTCTTTTTTGCAAGTACTTTCGATTTGAATCGTTAAATCATCTTCAGGCGGTATTAGTTTTAGTGTCTTTACAAATTATGACTTTACTGTTGTGCTCATATTTGAATTATAACGGCAAGTAGTTTATAACTTGAAAAAGCGTCTGTAAAGTTGAAATGTACATGAGAGCGTGATGGTGTTCTACACATATGAGAGATTTAAAAGTTTGACTGTTTAAACCGTTAAGAAATTGATGACGTTAAAGAAAGTGCATACAATTCTAACGCATAACTACCTAATCTAGCTCTATATGCCAACCCCTAAAAAAACATAATTGTACCTCCTCCAAATATAGAAACATCCTTATTAACAATACCAAAATAATACACACTCGAAGCCCTATACATAAAAACTAAACATCCCACAATTAATAATGTCAATTATGAAACTAGTCGCAACATTTTAAAGTGTCTAGCATAATAATTAACATTACCAAATTCTTAGCCATTTTCAGGTTATAAACTACTTGCCGTTATAATTCAAAAATGAGCACAACAGTAAAGTCATAATTTGTAAAGACACTAATACTAATACCGCCTGAAGTTTCAAATTGAAAGTACTTGCAAAAAAGAAAAAAGAATGGAACAAGAAACCCATGGATCATATTTAAATTAATTTGACCGAAACATTAGATGGACAATTCGGAAAATTGAAACAATAAAAAAGTCGCATCAAACAAAACCACTCCGTGTTATTTAATAATGTTTGCCTAAATGAAAATATGTTGCCTAAATACACACAATATATATATATATATATATATATATATATATATATATATATATATATATACCAGGTTTCTGTCTCCATTCTCTATCTAAACTATAAAAACCGGGCAACGTCTGTTTCCAAATCAAAGTATTCCTATATCCCTCTTTACATTATTAAAATTACTTTAAAGAACATATTATGTACCATTCCTCTGTTTTTGTTTCAATATTCCGTCGGCAATGACCTCCGCTGAGGCTAAAAGTTCTGGACCTTTTCCTCAACTGTGGCATTTGGCCAATTTATCATGCTATTCCACCTACAGTTTAAACCTTAATGAAGTCGAGAGAAATACACCATAAACGGATACATCTGAGGAAAAATTAATCCTAATTAATGAAACATGTATTTGGTAAAAATAAGCTTATGTTTTTTTATAATGTATATTTATTCAAACATTTATTATTTTTATTTATTTTTAGCCAATTTCAAGGAGGTGGGCGTTTGACTACTCGATTTTCTGACGTACGCCAATTATACGTCTTCAGAATAACGATAACTAAACATATGTAATAGTCTGTCTCTTTAAGAATGTCAATCCTAAGTGTCTGTTGAAAAGGCCATACTTTCGTTGCTTTCCCATTTAGCTTAAACCAATTCCCTTTTCATATATTCTTCTGTCGATTCTTTGCCAAAATGACGCACACTGAACATACAAGATACTGCATTAAAACACATACACTACAAGTATATTTATTTATATATTCATTCATTTATTAAGCTCAGACTTTTATTATTACCGATAGATCAAATAACTAATAGTGTTTTTCTATTTCCCGTAAAATAATAATAATAATAATAATAATAATAATAATAATAATAATAATAATAATAATAATAATAATAATAATAATGATGGCACCAGTTTCGGCTGATACCACACAACATGGTCGGTAAGGGTCAAGGAGGATGGGAAGACCTCCACTGGAAGAGTGCGGAGAGTACTGGGATCTTGGCGAGGCTTATTACCACTCAACTCCAGAGGAGACCAATAGTCGCTGCCAGCGAGAAATCAATGGTAGGCGACTGTTGCGATACCGCAAAATCATTTGTGGTAGGTGTCGTAAAAAAGTGGAGAATACTGGAAGTCTGAGGACGCCTGTTGCCACTCAGACTCCAGGAGAACATCACCGGTTTTTGTCGGTGAACAATCACTGTTGATATCTGCAAGCGTAAAGTTATGAAAATCCAACTTAAATATTAACGAATAGCCCAAATAAATTATAATTTTACTCCGTATCTCCTTAACACAAACTCAGTTTAATATTCGTAAAAAAACATATATATGGTAGATACTGATCAGTAGTTTTTGAATACATAGTTACATTTACTAACCTATTAACCGGAGGGTATTCTCCCTTTGATTCATCAAAAATACACAAAACAACGCAGATTACACTATCCGTAAGGTCTTATATCTATCTTATATTTCATAGAACCTTAAATTATTTTTGCATTCATAGGTATACTAATTCTAAAGAAGACGTTTTTTCTTTTTTTACTCATCAGAAATGAATCTTACATAATCTATTACACTGCTTATACTGTTTTCTATATAAGTCTATAAAAGTCCTATAAAAGTCTATCGAGTAGTTTAAAATCTACACGCACATTTATACGTACGTGGCGTTACATAAAAAAAGCAAACATACTTTATTATACGTGGTATAACGTCGTATGTCTATGCTCCGAATGTCATAAATATGTATGCGGCATTTTTTAAATCCATAGGTACAATTATTATCAAAGAGAGTGATAGGCAATCTATCATATTTTTTTCCATGAAAATAAATCAAACTCATCAGACTTCCTATAACGTATTCTATATATTTTCCAATTTTTATTAAAACTCATATAGTATTAGAATCAATAGATGCATTTATTCTCAAAGGGGCATTCTTCATCTTTGACTCCTATTATAAATAAATCAAATATCGTTCATTAAACTTATTGTAGCGAATTCATATTGCACCTTCTCCAGATTATGTTGCATATAGTAACAACACTAAGCGGAATACTCTACCAAACTAGATGAATTCTTGTCCTAGAATCAGGTAAGACTAAGAGACAACAAGAAAGATATATTATAACATAGTTAACTGGTCATTTGGGGAGAGAAACAATTAATGTTTTCCAACTTAACTCAACGTTTAAGACGTAATGGAAAACTTCAATGGAATATTCGAATATCTATGTATCTCATATAGCCCCAAGAATAGACCCCTTGATTTTTAGGAACACTGACTGAAGTTAAATGAAAAATAAAAGGCTGGATCCCATGGGTAAGGACCACTAGCCATCACATACATAAATAGATTAGAACAACGCGCACTACACACCAACCACCCCAGCATCTTCTTCACGAGATATGTGGACGATATTCTTATCCTCACATAATCCCGCAGCCAACGAAATCTTCATTAGCTTTAAAAACACAGACCACAAAATCCAATTCACTATCGAGCACACTAAGACATTCGGATCCCTCTCACTATTATATTTCACGCTCTACATCACCGAGGAAGGTCTCATATACACTAGCTTCTACAGGAAAACGACTTGCAGAGAAATCTTCGTAAATTACAAATCAGCTCTCCCTACCAAAGCCAAAATAGGGTACGCTCTAAATGAGACTAACCGCATCCGTAGCAAATGTACCACGGAAGCAGACGAAACCTCTTCTATTAGACACTTCCAACAAATACTCAAGCAGAATGGATACCCCACAAACACCAGACACCCCACTAAGACAATTAGAAAACATCCACAGCAAACTCTCTCTAACACTTGGCCCCAACAATACTAATTAAATAAAACACTTCTAAACACTACACATAATAATAATAATCATCACTGACAAAATAATTTAACAATATTAAACTACACCAAACCACTTAATTTAGTCACACTCAACGTTCATAAAAAAGTATCTGCGAACTTAAACTAACCGTAATTTCTAGCCTAGCTATTGGCGAAAAAACACACACCGACGAGTGGATATATTTATTTCTGACGATGTGGAATTCCCTCGAAAATTTAAATAAAAAAGGAAGACACACCACGAACTTAACACTGGTAAATATAATAAAATTATTTGAAAATTATTTATTTCTCAATATTGTCATCATTGTCATTGTTTACCATTTGACGTACCGCCCGTGTCACCTAACCAACAGATTATCACCAAATTCTAACAATACTTATTAATATAATGTATGTTTTATGTGTTTCCTGTTGTTTTTTTAAACATTTTTAATTATTTGTAAATTATGTTATATATGTTGATGTTTTCACTGACTTTTTATTGGTGTATAAAGTAAAAAGCGCCGAAAAAGACATATTGACAATCATATATTTTGAAAAAAAATATTAAACATGATTCTTAAAACCACTCTGAAACGTCTGTACGTCAAACATTGTCCCATTGACTTCTTAGAACTAATAAATGGTGTTATAAATCTTTTAATTTATTTATTTATCACTATTCATTATATATATATGCATATATATATATATATATATATATATATATATATTTGTATATATATGTATATATATATGTATATATATATATATATGTATATATATATATATATGTACATATAAATATATTCTCAAGGGCATTATATTGTTTTAGCGTTCATCCAAAATCAATGAAACACGGCTCATTACACTCCAATCATGTTTCTATGTTCCAAATTTATTTTACAACACATATGTATATTTATTGTTTCCCATCAAATAAATAAAGCATATCTCCCTATAATGTATTATATCTATGTTACAAGCTTTATTAAAATCTGTCAAGTAGTTTTCGAATCACTATTTACATCTATTCCTCGTTTTTCTACATAAAAAGATAAATCAAGCATAGCTCATTACACTCCTTATTACATCTACTATCTATGTTCCAAATTTTATAGTTTTGAATTTATTGGTTGATTTATTCTCACGACGCGTTATTCCTTCTTTGCTACTATGATAAATATATAAAACACAGCTCATTACACACATTATAACGCCTTATGTTAAATATTGGACAAGTAAACCCACTAGTATATACATTTTAATTGAAATAGCATGCAATTAAAGTTCAGTTGAGATCAACTTGCTTAACTCGAGATTAGGTTACGAGACTGTAGGAATTGATAGAAAACAGTGATTATTGATCTCACTCTATCCCATTACTCATCAGTGATCTGGAACGAAGATCAAGCAGAATAAATATTCTCTGTTTTTTAATAGATTTATCTTGAAAGTCCTACTCGAAGTAGGAATGAACTTATTTGCAGGCGGAGTTTCCACAGAAACGGCACGTGAAAAAACAAGCAGCTAAAAATATGATCATGAATGTTCATCTGTTTCTATAATAATAACGGCAACTTGTTTTTACATGTATGGCACAAGATTGACACCCAACACTTTTATCTATGTTTGAGATTTCATAAAAATGTACAGATAAAAGGTGTGGACGATGACAAGATTCCAACAGTATCAGAGTTTTAGTAGTACATAGATTGAATATATGAAGATCTCAGTAAAATAATATAATTGTCTGGTTTTTGGTGCGTGAAATACATTCATTTGGTGTTTAAAAATAGAGTCGAAAAGTACATTTGAAGGAGGCAGTAAGGAAAGTATGTTTCGTATGCACCTTTTAGACGTGCGCACCCTAGTATAGGACCGGTCTATCGCGTCTATATCTTTTTTCTATATTCATAAAAATAACATTTCATCTCAGTATTTTGTAGTGCCTCTATAAAACTATGTAACAACTTCCAATCATATATAGTGGGATGACGTGTCATTTCTACATTATAAGATAAACATGCATGCGAAAGATATAATGGTGTTATATATCTATAAGAATGGATATAATTTATGAATTCTATTTAATGTAATAAAGGATTATTCTTAATTCAGCATTTATGAAATTATGTAATATATTATATAAAATGTTTAAATATATCGTATTTACACCCATGCTTGTAAAATATACATGTACGCATATGCATGGATGTATATCTTACTAATTACAGGTATTAAGTGAAAATAGATATTGAAAGTAAAACATTGTTGCTGCGATGGATAGAAACGACATTGCTGATGTATAGGAATTAGATTGAGCACTTTAAGTAAGTTAACAACAAGCCGTTATTTATAGCGTAATTCGATACTCTAGGCCCCGCTTGCTAGATGGCATCCAAATTTGACATTTAGACGTAAATTTACTTTCCCATTCCCAGGGCACATCGGTACGCGTTCCGACTATCGATTACAAAGTCAAATATGACTTTCGTATTGGGGTTTGAACTGTGTCATCAGCAATGATTGTCTCCTCTGATACTGATGATTGCAGGTTTTACATGAAACACATTTCCTTTTGATTCAAATGAAATATATATATATATATATATATATATATATATATATATATAATCGAGGAGAAGACCCCTCTCTCTCTCTCTCTATGTATCTATTTCCCTAAAAATAAAGACATACTAGGAAGTGTACTTTCAATATAATTGTATTCACATGCACAATTTGCATGTTAACATAAGGGAAGTATTTTTGTGTCTCTGGTTACCCCTTAAAGAAGCTAATGACAATTTTCAAACATGCTACACAATGAAATTAATATATTTATTAGCGTTACTTTACAAATATTAACATATATCTGAATAGCTCGGTGAGTAAGATATGTAGCTGACAGCATCAAGGTTGCTGTTAAAGTAAACTCTCCCTACCATGATGTTGCATATGATGATATCCCACACTGCTAGTATATATTTTTTAGTGGATATATATATATATATATATATATATATATATATATATATATATATATATATATATATATATATATATATATATATATTACTTTGGCCAGTTCTCCTTATCCCCCCCCCCCTACTTTCCGGGTAGAATCTCGAGTAACAATTTGCCGCCAATATGGTCTACGCCTCGATCTGATTTCTTGGAGAGACAGACATTTTAATACAAAACCAGAAAGTGTCGAAT